>CM042571.1:12257500-12392500 GCA_023630585.1 Cranoglanis bouderius | reverse complement strand
ACTTTAATGTAATTCATGTACATCTAAGAAAGTTACAATATATTTTTGCATTTCTTAATGAATATTTTAAATGGTGTCACTCATAAAAGATTAATAAACTACTGTGTAAACTGTGTAAAAATACTACATAATAACCCTTAAGGCTCTGGGTTACTGATCAGAAGATCAGGGGTTCAAGCCCCAGCACCGCCAAGCTGTCACTGTTGGGCCCTTGACCCTCTCTGCTCTATGGCCACCGTATCATGGCTGGCCCTGCACTCTGACCCCAACTTCCTAGCAAACTAGGATATGTGAAGAAAAGAATTTCATTGTGCTGTAATGTGTATGTGACAAATATAGGCTTCTTTAACAAGCATCAATAATATGAAAAATCCACCTCAGTTTTATCAATGACTATTTGTGGAAAATGTTTGCTGATACTGTTCAATTTGTATTTCTCTAGTCTCCATTTCAGAGAAGCTGGAATAGTGTTCTCCTGATGTAAATAGATAAGTTTCGCTCTTCGTTCTGCGGGAAGAATGGAAATCTGGCAGGCTTTTGAGCAGGTGGTGGAGATGGTTGCAATTGCAGGTAAAGATGTTTATTAGGAAACTGTTGAGGGTTAAAAAAAAAAAAAAATAAGCAGTGAGTCAGGAGATCAGCAAACAGAGCAATAAGGACAAAACCAGACTAAAAAAATCCATCAAAAAACAGAAAACCATTCAACAATACCCTGAGCATTACTTCACAACTAACTAAATGTCCAAGGTCTGTATATACAGTACTGTGCAAAAGTTTTAGGCACATGCACAGAAATGCTGTAGAGCAAAGACGCCTTCAAAATAATGAAATTAAATGTTTCTACATTTAAAAAAAAAAATACTGTAAAGAGCAGTAAACAGTAGTAAATGAAACAAAGTCATCTGACAGATTACACTTAACATTTCTGAAAATTAGTGAATCTGTCTGTTCAGTCGATGTTCATCAATTAGAGCAAAAACTGTTGTAGATTAAGATTTAATTTTCTCACAGATGCATATACCCTACACCAGGGGTGTCCGATGTTGTCTGATAAGGGCCGGTGTGGGTGCAGGTTTTCATTCTAACCAAGCAGAAGCCATACCTGAGTCTACTGAAAGCCAAGATCAACTGATTAAACAGGGGAAACAGGTTTGGTTCCTGCTTGATTGGAATGAAAATCTGCACCCACGCGGGCCCTTTGCAGATAAGATTGGACACTCCTGCCTAACACTTTTAAGCACTTTACTTTTTTCTTTTACTTTTTATTTTATCACCAGACAATTCCATTCTACAGTGAAATTCTTTTTTTCGCATATCCCAGCTTGTTTGGAAGCAGGGGTCAGAGCGCAGGGTCAGCCATGATACGGCCCCTGGAGTAGATATGGTTAAGAGCCTTGCTCAAGGGCCCAACAATGGCAGCTTGGCAGTGCTGGGGCTTGAACCCCTGACATTCTGGACAGTAACCTAGAGCTACCACTGCCCATCCCTCCCATTTCAAGTTACGTTCCTGCCATTTGGAGCTATGTCCCTCCCACTAGTGAATGTAACTTTTGCAATAAAATTGCAATATTGCATAAAACATTTGCAAATAAAGCACTGTTTCCAACCCATGTGTTCCAGAGAACAAAATCGTCACTTCCAGGGAAACTGGTGCAAAGCATTGATACAAATGGAATTTGTTGTAACCTGGGAAGCCACTGTGGCTATTTTTTCCAATATAATAAATTATTTGCACTTCAGAGTGTGCAGACAAAATGCTATCACAAACCTCATTATCTTGCGACTGAAGGCAGATGCCTGATATTTGGGAACGGAATCGTGTGATGAAAAGAACATTTAAGATACTGTGCAACGAGATTGGTCCACTGGTTAGTCCAGTTAAACGACCAACCGTGCCCCAGTTCCCACAGAAAAATGCATTGCCATTGCGCTGTATAAGTTGGCCTCATGCGCTGAACTGTCATACTGACATCCGCCTCAATTTAGTGCATACGTTTCTTATGCACATTTTTTGGAGATTTTATTCACATCTGGTGTGTACATCCAGCAATTTTATGGAATATCCAAAAAGTAACATAAAAATATGTGGATGGAAACATAGCTAGTGACTTAATGCATGATGAAGTTCCTCCCAATTAGATTGGATGCATTTCTCTGTAAATTGGAAGACAGATTGTTTCTGTAAACTTCTGAATTCATTCTGCTGCTACCATCATGAGTTACATCATCAATAAAGATTAGTGAGCCTGTTCCAGAAGCAGCCATGCAAGCCCAAGCCATGACACTACCTCCACCATGCTTTACTAATGAACTCAGATGTTTGGATCATGAGCAGATCCTTTCTTTCTTCACACTTTGGCTTTCCATCACTTTGGTAGAGGTTTTCAGAACTTTTGTGGCTCATCTCTTTATTTCTTTGTGAATTCCAATCTGGCTTCTGATTCTTACTGCTCATGAGTGGTTTGCATCTTGTGGTATCCTCTATATTTCTGCACTTGCAGGCTTATTCGAACAGTGGATTGCGATACCTTCACCCCTGTGGAGGTTGTTGGAGACTGTTGATTTTGGGTTTTTCTTCACAGCTGGCCAAACTGTTACATGTTTGGTTGTTAGTACACCTGTGGTTTCTTTCTTTTTCAGGACAAATTGTTGTATTGGCTATGGCCAATGTTTGTGCAATGGATCGGATCGATTTTCCCTCTTTTCTGAGCTTCAAAATGGCTTGCTTTTCTCCCATAGATTGCTCTCTGATCTTCATGTTGGTTTATCCTTTTTAACAACAAGTGCAGTCTTCACAGGCAAAACCTAGGGCTCAAACCAATGCTGTGTCCCAATTCACCTGCTATCTGTCCTAAATAGTATACAAGATTAGAATTAGTGTGTCAATTAGTATGTTGAAATGAATATCCCAGAGGTACCCGGATGGTTTACTATTTCTGGATTTTCGAAGTGTGGATCTGTGGATCCAATGCTTTCAGCTAATATTGCCCACAACTCATAAGGGAGGAGGAGCTTTGTGACTGTTTGATTCGCCAAATTCAACCTGTAAACATGGCGGACGAGTGTAACGCATTTAGAGAGGTGTAAATGAAATGTGGAAAAATAAATCAAAGGAATGGTAAATTAAATTCAATTGGTTTGAATTGGAAATAAGGAATAATGAATGAAGAAAAGCTGAAATGCAACCAGGAGTTTGTTTACGATGACAGCGTGCGTAACGAAGCAACAGCATTCTCTTCCATTACATGATGTGTTAGTATGTCCCAGTACTTGCATACTCTTTTGCTACACACTCACATTTTCTTCACAAAAAGAGGACATACTTTTAGTGTGTAGTATAAGTAGGTGAATTGGGACGCAGCACAAGAGTAAACATTCAGAGCTATTAATTCTTTAAACAGTCAATTTAAAAGGGCTCATGTTCAATTTATCAGTCACGTGTTCCAATAGTTTTGATCACTTGAAAAAAATGTGTGGGTTCAAACAAAACGTACCATGTTCTAATTTGTTTAGCACATCTAGATGTAAATATGTAAATTCTGATCTATTGTCTCATATTCATCTTTTGATCTCAAACCCAAATGCCTTCCATGTACAGTGGTACTTGAAAGTTTGTGAACCCTTTAGAATTTTCTATGTAACTGCATAAATGTGACCTAAAACAACATCAGATTTTCACACAAGTCCTAAAAGTAGACAAAGAGAGCCCAATTAAACAAATGAGACAAAAATATTATACTTGGTCATTTATTTATTGAGGAAAATGTGAGTGGCAAAAGTATGTGAACCTCTAGGATTAGCAGTTAATTTGAAGGGGAAATTAGAGTCAGGTGTTTTCAATCAATGGGATGACAATCAGGCATGAGTGAGCGCCCTGTTTTATTTAAAGAATTTATCGGATCTGTCTGATCTTCACAGCACATGTTTGTGGAAGTGTAAAGTGCAAAGGAGATTTCTGAGGACCTCAGAAAAAGAGTTGAGCCATTCCACTGAATGGGTGCCATTTCTGTCCCCAGAACATTTTATGTATAAAAGTGCATGACAATTAACTCTAAAATACATTTTATTATTAAGCAAATTGTCCTGCACATGAACCTAACTGCAAATGTAAAATATATAATTAAAAACATTAATAACAACTACCTAGAACACTAAAAAAATAGCAATTTTTGCATGTCCCCACTCTCTATCTCTGTACTTTACATTGAAATATAATGATTAAAGAATTTGCTCAGTATCCTCATGCTATAAGCATGTATGCCATGTGGCTATATTTCATGTATTTGCTAATTCTATGCTAAAAACTCAGTCCTGTTACCTTCAGTCCTGTTACTCATATAAACCATAACAGGACTGAGTAATAGGTAACAGGAGTGAGTAGCATCCTATGATGTATTGATTTATTAGTGTGAATATTAGTTTATGTAATACAATTTACTTGATTTTTAAGTTTTACAGTTACTGTTACTTAAGATGTAGAAGTATCAGTTTTACAGTGTGAATGCCGTGCTTACAGGGAGCCAATCACCGCTAAGTGCTGCAGAAAACCTCTTCAGGCGAGGATTCACTGCCGGTACGTGGAACTTTTTCAAGGTGAGCCAGGTGCCCCAGATGGTGTGGGACACACACACACACTCACAGACATACACACACACACATACTCACAGACATACACACACACACACACACACACACACACACACACAGACACACACACACACACTCACAGACATACACACACACACATACTCACAGACATACACACACACACACACACACACACACACACACACACTCACAGACACACACACACACACACACTCACAGACATACACATACACACTCACAGACACACACACACACACACACAGACTCACAGACATACACACAAACACACACACACACACACACACACACAGACTCACAGACATACACACACACACACACACACACTCACAGACATATACACACACACTCACAGACACACACACACACACACACACACACACAGACTCACAGACATACACACACACACACACACACACACACACACACAGAGACTCACAGACATACACACACACACACACACTCACAGACATATACACACACACACAGACTCACAGACATACACACTCACAGACACACACACACACACACACACACACACAGACATACACACAAACACACACACACACAGACTCACAGACATACACACACACACACACACACACTCACAGACATATACACACACACACACACACAGACTCACAGACACACACACACACACACACACTCAGACATATACACATACACACACACACACACACAGACTCACAGACATACACACACACACACACTCACAGACACACACACAGACACACACACACAGACACACACACTCACAGACATATATATATACACACACACACACACACACACACACACACAGACATACACACACACACACACACACTCACAGACATATACACACACACAGACTCACAGACATACACACACACACACACACACACACTCACAGACACACACACACACACACACTCACAGACATACACATATACACTCAGACACACACACACACACATATACACTCACAGACATATACACACACACACACACACACACACTCACACACACACACACACACACACACACACACACACACACAACCCCCAGACATAAACACACACACAAACACACTCACAGACATACACATACACTCACAGACATATACACACACACATACACACACACACATACACTCACACACACACACTCACAGACATACACACACACATACACTCACAGACATACACACACACACATACACTCACACACACAGACTCACAGACATATACACACACACACACACAACCCCCAGACACTCACAGACATACACATACACTCACAGACATATACACACACACATACACACACACATACACTCACACACACACACTCACAGACATACACACACACACATACACTCACAGACATACACACTCACAGACATACACTCACACTCACAGAAATACACACTCACAGACATACATACACACACACACACACACACACACACACACACACACACACACACACACACACACACACACACACAATACTAGAACTAGAAGATATGACCACATCACCCCTATCTTATCCACACTGCACTGGCTCCCAGTGAAATTTCGCATTGATTATAAAATACTACTATTGACTTATAAAGCGCTAAATGGCTTTGCGCCACAGTACAGTACAATAAAAATTTGAGGGTGGGACAGAAAATGTACTCTAATTCTGGTATGTCCCAGTGGTCCTATCCATAAAGTACTAGGTTAGAAATGCCAGGACCAGGCTCTATAATACAGGTGCATCTCAATAAATTAGAATGTCGTGGAAAAGTTCATTTATTTCAGTAATTCAACTCAAATTGTGAAACTCGTGTATTAAATAAATTCAGTGCACACAGACTGAAATAGTTTAAGTCTTTGGTTCTTTTAATTGTGATGATTTTGGCTCACATTTAACAAAAACCCACCAGTTCACTATCTCAACAAATTAGAATATGGTGACATGCCAATCAGATAATCAACTCAAAACACCTGCAAAGGTTTCCTGAGCCTTCAAAATGGTCTCTCAGTTTGGTTCACTAGGCTACACAATCATGGGGAAGACTGCTGATCTGACAGTTGTCCAGAAGACAATCATTGACACCCTTCACAAGGAGGGTAAGCCACAAACATTCATTGCCAAAGAAGCTGGCTGTTCACAGAGTGCTGTATCCAAGCATGTTAACAGAAAGTTGAGTGGAAGGAAAAAGTGTGGATGAAAAAGATGCACAACCACCCGAGAGAACCGCAGCCTTATGAGGATTGTCAAGCAAAATCGATTCAAGAATTTGAGTGAACTTCACAAGGAATGAACTGAGGCTGGGGTCAAGGCATCAAGAGCCACCACACACAGACGTGTCAAGGAATTTGGCTACAGTTGTCGTATTCCTCTTGTTAAGCCACTCCTGAACCACAGACAACGTCAGAGGCGTCTTACCTGGGCTAAGGAGAAGAAGAACTGGACTGTTGCTCAGTGGTCCAAAGTCCTCTTTTCAGATGAGAGCAAGTTTTGTATTTCATTTGGAAACCAAGGTCCTAGAGTCTGGAGGAAGGGTGGAGAAGCTCATAGCCCAAGTTGCTTGAAGTCCAGTGTTAAGTTTCCACAGTCTGTGATGATTTGGGGTGCAATGTCATCTGCTGGTGTTGGTCCATTGTGTTTTTTGAAAACTAAAGTCACTGCATCCATTTACCAAGAAATTTTGGAGCACTTCATGCTTCCTTCTGCTGACCAGCTTTTTGAAGATGCTGATTTAATTTTCCAGCAGGATTTGGCACCTGCCCACACTGCCAAAAGCACCAAAAGTTGGTTAAATGACCATGGTGTTGGTGTGCTTGACTGGCCAGCTCACTCACCAGACCTGAACCACATAGAGAATCTATGGGCTATTGTCAAGAGGAAAATGAGAAACAAGAGACCAAAAAATGCAGATGAGCTGAAGGCCACTGTCAAAGAAACCTGGGCTTCCATACCACCTCAGCAGTGCCAAAAACTGATCACCTCCATGCCACGCCGAATTGAGGCAGTAATTAAAGCAAAAGGAGCCCCTACCAAGTATTGAGTACATGTACAGTAAATGAACATACTTTCCAGAAGGCCAACAATTCACTAAAAATGTTTTTTTATTTATTTATTGGTCTTATGAAGTTTTCTAATTTGTTGAGATAGTGAATTGGTGGGTTTTTGTTAAATGTGAGCCAAAATCATCACAATTAAAAGAACCAAAAACTTAAACTACTTCAGTCTGTGTGCATTGAATTTATTTAATACACGAGTTTCACAATTTGAGTTGAATTACTGAAATAAATGAACTTTTCCATGACATTTAATTTATTGAGATGCACCTGTACATCTACGATTTCAGCCTTGCCGAGTTTTTGGTATTTATTTAGTTTATGACGATACATCTCTGGAAATTACAGGTTCATCCTGTTCAGTTCCGGTTGTGTCGGTCTTCCGCACCCGTTTTTATAATGTAAATTGCACGAGCCTTCACCTATGAAGAGCTATAAAGTCATATAAAGACCACGCCTCTTGGAATAGTCCGCCCCTTTCCTGCTTCAGGCAATTTCAGGCTACTTCAGTGTGTCAATAGTTGATGGCAGTTCGGTTTATTTGTTTTTGTTTGTTTGTTGTTTTACCGCGCTATTCTTGTATTCGTGACATCCAGATGTTTTAGCTGTTAAGGTTTTCTCGAATTTTCGAAAAGGAGGTATGTCTTCAGCACATTTTTTAGAAACATTTATATGTGTGTTTGATGGCTGTCGTGCGTCATGTCGGATTAGGTTGTTGATTTATGTTTAGCATCCGTGTTTAATGTGAGTGCAGAGAAACGGGTCTCGCGACGATGTAGCTCAGAGTTTTACTTTACATATAAACAGTATAATTACCGTAAATACTGGTTAGCCGCTGCAACAGGAAGCCGAGTTATCCGTCATGTTTGCACGGCTAGCTGAGTAAACATGTATATTACCTGTTTTGTATTAACTATACAAAGTAACTATAACTATATAATGTTTAAAAGCTTTAATTTGATAATTTGGTAAGGTCCCACTTCCTACAGCGCTCAGTTCTGAGCTAGCTTTTCCCTACTCTTGAGAGCTAATAGCATGTTAGTTAGCATCTGTCTGGCGTTTTCTCCTTCACTTCCACCGACTCAATTTAACTCCTGATTATCTACATACTGTGCTTTTTGTTTCTTATTATTATTTTTTTCTCTTCTTTTCTTTCTTTTTTTAAAACATATTTTACACACACTGATAACCAGACGAGGAATTTGGCTAAGGTAAGTGACTGTGTCCTGAAATTAAATTTGTTTAAAGATATCTGGATGCATAGCATTTACTGACATGTACTTATACCTACCTTGCCGTGTTGTTGTTATAATTATTTTTCAGGAATTTGAATCTATCATCATCCTCGCAGTTTTACCAATATAAGCTTGAGAATATTGATTGAGATATGATGATGATGAGACCAGGAGGTCTGTCCACTATTTTTGGTTTATTTTACCCAGTTGGGTTTAGAACTGTTTTGTTGTTGTCTGAGTTTTTAATTCAGCATTGTTGTGCTTTTTAATTTCAGGAATATTGAAATTGATAGTCCTGATTTCTGCCCTCCTCTTGGCAGTATTCCTGGCTTTTCAGCTCCTAGAATTGAACTCGGATTTTCATTTGCCACGTATATTAGGTAAATATATCCTGCCTAGTATTTCCTGGTTGTTCTGGTGTGGGCTGGACTATACGTGTTTAACAGAGTTGATGATGCAGTCAGCAGAGCAGTTGCTTCACCAGGATATTTACCGGTTTGATATAGGCAGGAGTGGCAGGCTGTGGGTGATCCTTTTTCTTTCCTCATAGAAGTGATGAATCATAAGTGAAGGTGTACGACAGTCATTCCAATTTGAAGAGAGCCCTTTACTCCTTTGAAGAGTCTCACATTTTTGTAAATATTTTATTATATCTTTTCATGGGACAACACTGAAGAAATGACACTTTGCTACAATGTAAAGTAGTGAGTGTACAGCTTGTATAACAGTGTAAATTTGCTGTTCCCTCAAAATAACTCAGTACACAGCCATTAATGTCTAAACCGCTGGCAACAAAAGTGAGTACACCCCTAAGTGAAAATGTCCAAATTGGGCCCAATTAGCCATTTTCCCTCCCCGGTGTCATGTGACTCGTTAGTGTTACAAGGTCTCAGGTGTGAATGGGGAGCAGGTGTGTTAAGTTTGGTGTTATCGCTCTCACACTCTCTCATACTGGTCACTGGAAGTTCAACATGGCACCTCATGGCAAAGAACTCTCTGAGGATCTGAAAAAAAGAATTGTTGCTCTACATAAAGATGGCCTATGCTATAAGAAGATTGCCAACACCCTGAAACTGAGCTGCAGCACGGTGGCCAAGACCATACAGCGGTTTAACAGGACAGGTTCCACTCAGAACAGGCCTCGCCATGGTCGACCAAAGAAGTTGAGTGCACGTGCTCAGCATCATATCCAGAGGTTGGCTTTGCAGAATAGACGTATGAGTGCTGCCAGCATTGCTGCAGAGGTTGAAGGGGTGGGGGGTCAGCCTCTCAGTGCTCAGACCATACGCTGCACACTGCATCCAATTGGTCTGCATCGCTGTCGTCCCAGAAGGAAGCCTCCTTCTAAAGATGATGCACAAGAAAGCCCGCAAACAGTTTGCTGAAGACAAGCAGACTAAGGACATGGATTACTGGAACCATGTCCTGTGGTCTGATGAAACCACAGGACATGGATTACTGGAACCATGTCCTGTGGTCTGATGAGACCAAGATAAACTTATTTGGTTCAGATGGTGTCAAGCGTGTGTGGCGGCAACCAGGTGAGGAGTACAAAGACAAGTGTGTCTTGCCTACAGTCAAGCATGGAGTGTCATGGTCTGGGGCTGCATGAGTGCTGCCGGCACTGGGGAGCTACAGTTCATTGAGGGAACCATGAATGCCAACATGTACTGTGACATACTGAAGCAGAGCATGATCCCCTCCCTTCGGAAACTGGGCCGCAGGGCAGTATTCCAACATGATAACGACTCCAAACACAACTCCAAGACGACCACTGCCTTGCTAAAGAAGCTGAGGGTAAAGGTGATGGACTGGCCAAGCATGTCTCCAGACCTAAACCCTATTGAGCATCTGTGGGGCATCCTCAAACGGAAGCGCAAGGTCTCTAACATCCAAAAGCTCTGTGATGTCATCATGGAGGAGTGGAAGAGGACTCCAGTGGCAACCTGTAAAGCTCTGGTGAACTCCATGCCCAACAGGGTTAAGGCAGTGCTGGAAAATAATGGTGGCCACACAAAATACTGACACTTTGGGCCCAATTTGGAGATTTTCACTTAGGGGTGTACTCACTTTTGTTGCCAGCGGTTTAGACATTAATGGCTGTGTGTTGAGTTATTTTGAGGGGACAGCAAATTTACACTGTTATACAAGCTGTACACTCACTACTTTACATTGTAGCAAAGTGTCATTTGTTCAGTGTTGTCCCATGAAATGATATAATAAAATATTTACAAAATGTGAGGGGTGTACTCACTTTTGTGAGATACTGTACATACATACATACATGCATGCATGCACGCACACACAGAACCCCAATTCCAAAAAAGTTGGGACGCTGTATAAAATGTAAATAAAAACGTAATGCAATGATTTGCAAATATCCAAAAAAAAAAAAAAATACAGGATCATGCCTGTTTTTAATGCAGTGCCGCCTGAGGGCCACAAAGATCACGAGGATGCAATATTGATTTTCACACTTGTCCCTTGCGCACAGAGATTTATCCAGATTCTCGGAATCTTTTGATGATATTATGTACTGTAGATGATGAGATATTCATAGTCTTCGCAATTTTATGTTGAGGAACATTATTCTGAAATTGTTCCACAAATTGTAGACACATTTTTTCGCAGATTGGTGAACCTCTGCCCATCTTTACTTCTGAAAGATACTATTTCTATACCCAATCATGTTACTGACCTGTTGCCGATTAACCTGCAGCTGTTTCTTTTTAGTAACACTTACTTTTCCAGCCTTATGTTGCCCCCGTCCCAACTTTTTTTGAGATGTTGTTGCTGCCATCAAATTCAAAATTACCTTATTTTTTTTCTTAAAATGGTACATTTACTCAAAATAAATATCTGATATGTTTTCTATGTTCTATTGTGAATAACATATGGGTTTATGAGATTTGCAAATCATTGCATTCTGTTTTTATTTATATTTTACACAGCGTCCCAACTTTTTTGGAATTGGGTTTCTGTGTGTGTGTATATATGTATATGTGTGTGTATATATGTATGTATATATGTATGTGTGTATATATATGTGTATGTGTATATATATGTGTATATATATATATATATATATATATATATATATATATATATATATATATATATATATATATATATATATATATCAGTACTGTGCAAAAGTTTTAGGCACCCTGTTTTTTTTAGTACAAACTTTGTTATAGATTTTTCATTTTATGACTTCATCATCAAGTCAGTACAAATAATGTTAGATTCCCAAACATTAGTTTTCTAGCACAAAATTAAACGTTACAGAAAAATGTTTGTATGTCATTAAAGAAAGCAGCATATTACGTAAGAGACACTTTTCAGACAAAAAACACAATGAAGGCTGCTGGGTTTTGCTGCAAAAGTAAGAAGCGAAAGTCAAAGTCTCCAGAAGAACTGTGGCTGGTTTTGCAAGATGCTCAATAAAACTTACCAGCTCATTTCCTTATAAAACTGCACAAAGTGTACCAGAGACTACTATTTTAATTAAAAAAATTGTCACACGAAATATTGACTCATTTACTACTGTTTCCTGCTCTTTACAGTATAGAAACATTTAATTTCATTATTTTGAAGGCATCTTTGCTCTACAGCATTTCTTTACATGTGCCTAAAACTTTTGCACAGTTCTCTGTGTGTGCGCGCGTGCGTGCATATACAGGTGCATCTCAATAAATTAGAATGTTGTGAAAAAGTTCATTTATTTCAGTAATTCAACTCAAATTGTGAAACTCGTGTATTAAATAAATTCAATGCACACAGACTGAAGTAGTTTAAGTCTTTGGTTCTTTTAATTGTGATGAATTTGGCTCACATTTAACAAAAACCCACCAATTCACTATCAACAAATTAGAATATGGTGACATGCCAATCAGCTAATCAACTCAAAACACCTACAAAGGTTTTCTGAGCCTTCAAAATGGTCTCTCAGTTTGGTTCACTAGGCTACACAATCATGGGGAAGACTGCTGATCTGACAGTTGTCCAGAAGACAATCATTGACACCCTTCACAAGGAGGGTAAGCCACAAACATTCATTGCCAAAGAAGCTGGCTGTTCACAGAGTGCTGTATCCAAGCATGTTAACAGAAAGTTGAGTGGAAGGAAAAAGTGTGGAAGAAAAAGATGCACAACCAACCGAGAGAACCGCAGCCTTATGAGGATTGTCAGGCAAAATCGATTCAAGAATTTGAGTGAACTTCACAAGGAATGGACTGAGGCTGGGGTCAAGGCATCAAGAGCCACCACACACAGACGTGTCAAGGAATTTGGCTACAGTTGTCGTATTCCTCTTGTTAAGCCACTCCTGAATCACAGACAACGTCAGAGGCGTCTTACCTGGGCTAAGGAGAAGAAGAAATGGACTGTTGCCCAGTGGTCCAAAGTCCTCTTTTCAGATGAGAGCAAGTTTTGTATTTCATTTGGAAACCAAGGTCCTAGAGTCTGGAGGAAGGGTGGAGAAGCTCATAGCCCAAGTTGCTTGAAGTCCAGTGTTAAGTTTCCACAGTCTGTGATAATTTAGGGTGCAATGTGATCTGCTGGTGTTGGTCCATTGTGTTTTTTGAAAACTAAAGTCACTGTACCCGTTTACCAAGAAATTTTGGAGCACTTCATGCTTCCTTCTGCTGACCAGCTTTTTGAATATGCTGATTTCATTTTCCAGCAGGATTTGGCACCTGCCCACACTGCCAAAAGCACCAAAAGTTGGTTAAATGACCATGGTGTTGGTATGCTTGACTGGCCAGCTCACTCACCAGACCTGAACCCCATAGAGAATCTATGGGGTATTGTCAAGAGGAAAATGAGAAACAAGAGACCAAAAAATGCAGATGAGCTGAAGGCCACTGTCAAAGAAACCTGGGCTTCCATACCACCTCAGCAGTGCCACAAACTGATCACCTCCATGCCATGCCGAATTGAGGCAGTAATTAAAGCAAAAGGAGCCTCTACCAAGTATTGAGTAAATGTACAGTAAATGAACATACTTTCCAGAAGGCCAACAATTCACTAAAAATGTTTTTTTTTTTTTATTGGTCTTATGAAGTATTCTAATTTGTTGAGATAGTGAATTGGTGGGTTTTTGTTAAATGTAAACCAAAATCATCACAATTAAAAGAACCAAAGACTTAAACTACTTCAGTCTGTGTGCATTGAATTTATTTAATACACGAGTTTCACAATTTGAGTTGAATTACTGAAATAAATGAACTTCACGACATTATAATTTATTGAGATGCACCTGTGTGTGTGTATGTATGTATATGTGTGTGTGTGTGTGTATGTGTGTGTGTGTGTGTGTATATATATATATATATATATATATATATATATATATATATATATATATATATATATATATATATATATTTTTTTTTTTATAAAATGCTCCACACTCATTGCACTTTCAAATGATTTATTACTGGCTTTATTAATATGTGCTTCAGAGCAGAAAGTAAACACTAAAATTGCGCTTTTTTTTCCCTCTGTAGACAAATCTGGAGCCGTTGAAGTTTGTGAGTATTTGTCCTATAAACACCACTTCTGTACTTATTAACCTACTAATACTGTAATTTGCTGAATGCTGAAAAATGCTGAAAAGCTAAATCTCTCATTTGTTTGAAATCTGTACATGGAATAGAAGTTCACAGAGCATGTTTAATATATATATATATATAGGTGCATCTCAATAAATTAGAATGTCGTGGAAAAGTTCATTTATTTTAGTAATTCAACTCAAATTGTGAAACTCGTGTATTAAATAAATTCAATGCACACAGACTAAAGTAGTTTAAGTCTTTGGTTCTTTTAATTGTGATGATTTTGGCTCACGTTTAACAAAAACCCACCAATTCACTATCTCAACAAATTAGAAAACTTCATAAGACCAATAAAAAAAACATTTTTAGTGAATTGTTGGCCTTCTGGAAAGTATGTTCATTTACTGTACATGTACTCAATACTTGGTAGGGGCTCCTTTTGCTTTAATTGCTGCCTCAATTCGGCGTGGCATGGAGGTGATCAGTTTGTGGCACTGCTGAGGTGGTATGGAAGCCCAGGTTTCTTTGACAGTGGCCTTCAGCACATCTGCATTTTTTGGTCTCTTGTTTCTCATTTTCCTCTTGACAATACCCCATAGATTCTCTATGGGGTTCAGGTCTGGTGAGTTTGCTGGCCAGTCAAGCACACCAACACCATGGTCATTTAACCAACTTTTGGTGCTTTTGGCAGTGCGGGCAGGTGCCAAATCCTGCTGGAAAATGAAATCAGCATCTTCAAAATGCTGGTCAGCTGAAGGAAGCATGAAGTGCTCCAAAATTTCTTGGTAAACGGGTACAGTGACTTTGGTTTTCAAAAAACACAATGGACCAACACCAGCAGATGACATTGCACCCCAAATCATCACAGACTGTGGAAACTGAACACTGGACTTCAAGCAACTTGGGCTATGAGCTTCTCCATCCTTCCTCCAGACTCTAGGACCTTGGTTTCCAAATGAAATACAAAACTTGCTCCCATCTGAAAAGAGGACTTTGGACCACTGGGCAACAGTCCAGTTCTTCTTCTCCTTAGCCCAGGTAAGACGCCTCTGACGTTGTCTGTGGCTCAGGAGTGGCTTAACAAGAGGAATACGACAACTGTAGCCAAATTCCTTGACACGTCTGTGTGTGGTGGCTCTTGATGCCTTGACCCCAGCCTCAGTCCACTCTTTGTGAAGTTCACTCAAATTCTTGAATCGATTTTGCTTGACAATCCTCATAAGGCTGCGGTTCTCTCGGTTGGTTGTGCATCTTTTTCTTCCACAATTTTTCCTTCCACTCAACTTTCTGTTAACATGCTTGGATACAGCACTCTGTGAACAGCCAGCTTCTTTGGCAATGAATGTTTGTGGCTTACCTAGTGAACCAAACAGAGAGACCATTTTGAAGGCTCAGGAAACCTTTGCAGGTGTTTTGAGTTGATTAGCTGATTGGCATGTCACCATATTCTAATTTGTTGAGATAGTGAATTGGTGGGTTTTTGTTAAATGTGAGCCAAAATCATCACAATTAAAAGAACCAAAGACTTAAACTACTTCAGTCTGTGGCATTGAATTTATTTAATACACGAGTTTCACAATTTGAGTTGAATTACTGAAATAAACGAACTTTTCCACGACATTCTAATTTATTGAGATGCACCTGTATATATATATATATATATATATATATATATATATATATATATATATATATATATATATGTATATATATATATATATATATATATATATATATATATATATATATATATATATATAAAAAAACCAAGGTGCTGTTGGTAACTACTAATTACATAATTTCTGAGATATGTTTGAAACAAAGCAGATTTTCATTAATTCTCAGTAACCACTTTATGCTTTAAGCACTTTAAACCTCTCTTGGTAACCACTTTCACATATCAGGGCCACGGTATCAGAGGTTTTTAATAAATTGCTCATAAGCCAGCACCAGTCAGTGGAGAGATTCAGCTCTAACCTAACTGATTTTTCATGTGATTTTCGAGTGTTTCTGTCTCACTCCAAGCACCCAGTATTCCCAGGACCCTAACCAGGATCAAGTGGTTACTGAGAATGAATTAATGAAATTTTGCTTCTGCATATCTCAGAAATCATACAATTGTTTATGCTGATACTCTGAATGAATATAACTGCTTCTTTGTAAAGTAATTTTTTGTTCTCTTGCAAGTGCGGCACAGTGTGGCATCATTTTCAAAACTCTATGGATGCTCTAAATTCATTTGTACCAATTTATACTTTACTAATCCAGTCCTATCTTCTAAATTAACTCAAAGATGCAGGTTTATATCTCAGTGATGATAGATGAATAAATAAACCTGTCCATGGAAAATGTTCTGTAAGGTTGTTGAATGTTAATAGACTACACACTGTATATGTAAAAATGTTGTCACTGCTAGTTTTAAGGAGCTAAACATTCTGAAAATGAATAATTCAAATGTTCCAAAGTTAAACAGACACCAGTAGTGTCCAGTAAATGGTGCCTTATTCACAGAAATCTCAATTTCTCAGAAAAATAACAGCAAAAACCTGGAGTGGGAACGCAAATGCATAACCTACTAACTTCTTTCTAAGTTCATTAATGAATATGTTTTTAGTGTACATCATTTCTATAGAAGCATGTGATGAAATTCAATTCCGAAAAGCACAAGAATCCTGTAATATAATTTCGATTAAGCCAGAGCATTTATTTTAGCTCGTCATCCTGTGTTGACAAAGTGTTTTTGTAAGTCTAGAATCATTGTGGGTGTAACTGACTGACCACAGTGGGTGTATACAGGATATAGGTGTCAGATTGCTATTGAGCTGGTGCAGGGTGGGGTGTTTGCTTTTTAATGTATATCCTGCTATGTATTCTTGTGTATGCTTTTTTAAATAGAGCTGTTGAGTTTCTATTATACATACACTATATGGCCAAATGTTTGTGGACACATGACCGTTGACACACACATGTGGTTCTTCTCTAAACTGTTTCCACAAAGTTGGAAGCACACAATTGTATAGGATGTCTGTGTGCTGTAGCTTTACAATTTCCCTTCATTGGAACTAAGAGGCACAGATGTCCCTGTGCACAAAGCAAGCTCCATGAAGGACATGTGTTGAGGTTGGAGTGAAAGAACTCGAGTGTTCTGCACAGAGCCCTGACCTCAACCCCACTGAACACCTTTGGGATGAACTGGAACATTGACTGCACCCCAGGCCTTCTCACCTGACATCGGGGTCTGATCTCACTAATGCTCTTGTAGCTGAATGAACACAAATCCCTACCGCCACACTTTTTTTTTTTTTTTTTTTTTTTTTAATAAATAAAATTAGGATTACTTTATAATGACCGCTTCAGAATGCAGGGTTGTGCTACTCTAAGAGTGAATTTGACAAATACTATTACAGACTTAGTTGCAATAGAACCCAGATTGAAAATATCCATGTGTGTATTAAAAATGAAGACAGCTAACCAAGACTATTTTTCCTTAGCTACGAAGGAAGCTCATTACAAATGTGGCCTGTATAATCCCTGTCCTGAAGACCATTTCGCCTTCAGAATGACCAGTGGAGCTGCCAGTATCGTCGGGCCCAAAATCTGCCTAGAGGATGAGATGTAAGTACATTCTCCTGGTCTGGGTACTGGATCACATGGCTTCTTCAAGCTGCACTGTCCACTGTGTCCAACGTGTGTGTACGCACTGTCCAATGAACTCCTCGCATTCAGTGTTATGATGCATAATTTTTTTTTTTAAATGGTGTAGTGTTCATTTTTACCAGCAGCATTGTTCACATTCGTCAGTACAGTGAGACAGCAACTTGTTTCTCTGACAACACACCACAATGAGGTCCACCATAAGGTATTCAAGATGGAACATTTTCTGAAACAAATAAAGAAATTCTAAGCACGGTCATGTCACTCTGTACACAGCATCTTTAAAATCGAACAGCTGTTGGGCTGCAACCAATGATTATCTTCATAATCGAATAATCATCTGATTGTTTTTATTGATAAACCTGATTGTAAAAACTCAATACCATTTTTTCATTTATAAAAAAAAAAAAAATTATATATATATATATATATATATATATATATATATATATATATATATATATATATATATATATATACACACACACACACACACACACACACACACACACACACACACACACACACACACACACACACACACACATATATGGGCCATGAGGCGGTTTCATCTTTTGTCCGGGAGAGAGAGATCCTGACTTCCTCTTCCCGGGGCACGTGGCCCCGGGGGAGAGAAGCCGGAAAGAGTGTAGAAGTGAAGTTGAAGAGTGTGAGTGAAGAGTGATGGAAGAAGAGTTTCAAAGCGTGGTGTTGTTTTAAAGACAACACCAACACACACGCCTCTTTGGGCTCTTGGCCAATCAGGAGGTTGGATTTGTTGGCGGGATGAACTCTCTTTGTCTGGTCTCAGACCTGGATTTGCATGTCCAGGGAGGAGCCGGTTTAAACCGTATTATGTGTGAAATTAAGAGAAAGCATGAAATACTGTATCCCGTTGCAATATGATATGCATAATCAATCAGGGTATCGCAAGACGATTAACCTCATACCAAATTTGATGGACTTATAAAGAATATTACAAGTAAAACATGGTTACAGGCATTTAAAATAATATCCTAAGTTAAAACTATCTAAAATCATTATAGTTATGTAACATAAACACACAATATATGCAAACACGAAAACATCACACTATTTGGACATCGAATAATTACATATAATTACATGTTACATTGAAAAGAGATTCTCCCATTGTGTGTGTGTGTGTGTGTCTGAAGAGGGGGGGTCGTGTAGCATTCCGATGGCATCTGGTGAAGACCGGAGGGGGGTTACCGATAAGGATTCAAGGCTCAAAGACACAGAGAAACATCTTTGCTAAATCCAGGCTGATTCAGAAATCAGTTTGATACGTTCAGACGTTACACTACCCTTCTAAAATTCACACATTAGAGGGTAGAGTGCATAGTGTAAGTGTACAGTACGTCATTTGGGACACAACTTTGGTCTGTACTCTCTGATGCCTGTTTTCGGAACAGAAGTAACACAGTGAGTAAACGTGTCCTGTGCTGTGCATAGACAGTGCACAATAGTGCCAGCAGTGCCATGCACAGTCATTATCTTTAGTGTATGAATCAATATTGAGATAATGTCGCTGACAGTGATTTTCATAATCGATTATTATTTTATCAATTAGTTGTTGCAGCTCTAAACAGCTGCTTACATAGCTTCCTAGTCCAGATTGATCACCCCCAAGTTTGTGAACCAGGCGATTAACTTTGCAGTGTTGAGGTTAACCTGCAGAACGTTCCCGTCCAGTATAGGCCTTACTGTATCACTTGATCTACACAGCTGCTATTTCCTCACTGGACCACCTATTCATGTCATGGTGCAAAAGTACACGGTGCTCCCCTGTCCAAGACTGCCTCATTTGGTGATTACTTCCATCACCACAGCCTACAAACAGGCTGCAAAATAATAAAAACAACAAATCTCAGTCCCTCTACATCAGGCTTCTTTTATACAAAAGCTTCCCACTTTTAAAATCAAATACAGATTTTTACACACTGCAGAAATTCGTTTCCATAATGCTCTGTTTTGGTCTCAGATCATCATGAAATCTGGTGATGAAAGTTCTAATGATTAAGTGGGAAAATGACTAGCATTTTGTTTAACAAATGTGACAAAATTATTGGCACCCCTGAAAAATTTGCATGCTTGAGACATTTGCCAGTAGAGAGTGCAACTTAATGACCCCAAACTTGGATCCAAATTAACACAGAAATGGTTGCGGGGACACAAAATCAGCATTCTTTATTCGCTGTCTCTGTGTGCTCTACAGAGGAACAAGTTTTGTTTGTCATTGTTTGCTTATAGTTTTGAAACTGTTTTGCCTAAAAATGCACTACTTGAGAAACTACTTGAGAATATTTTAAAATATTTCGTGTTGGAGCTCAGAGTCTCTTGGGAAGACCCCTTAGGCCTTTGAAAGGAAACTTGCCATATATGAGGGCCTGATGAGCATCGTGAGAGTGTGGATGCAAAGAGCCATCTGTAATCAGTGAAGTGGCCAAGAAGAGCCTCAAGATGGCTGTGGGTCAAGAGAGGAGAGCCATGGGGACTGTAGCACACTAACCATCTGAACACTAATCTGAATACTAGTCTGATCAGCCTCACCTGGGTCACTTTGAGGAAGGTGTATGATCGTAAAAGAGCCGAAATTCCTGAGGATTCCAGAGGCATCAGCAGGTCTATATTCAGAGATACCATGTGTCAGTCATTGTTGCTCATTTTCATGAAGGGTCTGGAGTTGACTACAAAGCTAAACACCATATGTTTTTGAGTTTCCAGAAGAAGATGGATTCTCTTTTCAGTCTGGTACCTTTCAAGGTTTTTTCCATTTGTCGCTTCGGGGGATTTCTTTGCCACCATTGCCTCTGGCTTGCTCATTAGAGAATAGAGAAATCTAAATCTATATCCAGATTTAAAGCTGCAGATTTAAAGCTGTAAAGCTGCTTTGTGACTGTCCATTGTTGAAAGTGCTATATAAATATAAATGAAGTTCTACTTGTTTTTTAATAGGTTTACATGTCTATGATATTTCTCTCCTCAGATTGATGAGTGGAGTGAAGAACAACGTGGGAAGGGGTTTGAACATTGCCCTAATCAATGGTATGGCTTGGTGGTGACGAACAGTTTGCTTTATCATGAAGACTTGGACTTAAATGAGACTATTCTAATCACTGATGCACCAAACGTATGCTTCTTATAGGAAGGACTGGCAAGCTCATCAAGACTGACTCCTTTGACATGTGGAGTGGAGGTAAGTATTTGTTTCCTGCACACAGCTTTCACCTGCTTTGTGAATGTGTTAACAGACCAAATGGGTAATTTGAGTAATGTAATAACACACGTTTAATTTATTTAACATTCTCATATGTTTAATAGTGATATTGTTAGATCTGGTTATATGGTGAGAAAACTAATTTAATTGAAACTGGATTTATTTTATTTTTGGTCATTTGTTTTTCCAGATGTCAGTACACTTATCGCGTTTTTGAAGGTTATTGAAGATGGAACAGTTGTCATGATAGCTACTTTTGACGACTCTTCTACAAAGTAGGTTCTCTTAATGGTTTATTTACAGTGAGGCTGAGCAAATATTTGGATACTGTTGTTTGTTATTTAATACACTCAATGGCCACTTTAATAGGAACACCTGTACACCTGCTCATTTATGCAGTTATGGTCAAGAGTGTCAGTTAATGTCTACATCAAACATAAGAATGGGGGGGAAACGTTATCTCTGTGACTTTAACCGTGGCATGGTTGTTGGTGCCAGATGTCTGGTTTGAGTATTTCAGAAACTGCTGATCTCCTGGGATTTTCACACACAACAGTCTCTAGAGTTTACACAGAATGGTGCGAAAAACAAAGAACATTGAGTTGGTGACAGTTCTGTGGGTAGAAATGCCTTGTCAGAGGAAAATGGGCAGATTGATTTGAGCTGCCAGGAAGGATATAGTAACTCATATAATCATTCTGTGATGAGCGGAAAAGCATCTCATTATGCACAAAACATTGAACCTTGAGGTGGATGGGCTACAGCAGAACATCACATTGGGTTCCACTCCTGTCAGCCAAGAATAAGAGTCGGAGGCTATCATGGCCACAGACAAACCCAAACTAGACAGTTGGAGATTAAGGGGAAAAAACACTTGTTGCCCCTCACCCCCCAGCCTTCAACTGTCCAGTTTGGGTGAGTCTGTGCCCATGATAGCCTCAGATTCTTATTCTGGGCTGACAGGAGTGGAACCAGATATGGTCTGAGATGCTTTTCTGCTCACCACGGTTATAAAGAGTGCTTATTTGAGTTACTTCTGTCAGCTCAGACCAGTCTGGTCATTCTCCTCTGATCTCTCTCATCAAGGTGTTTCAGCCTCCAGACCCACCACACACCGGATGTTTTTTGTTTTTCATACCATTCAGTGCAACAGTTCCCATTAGGGATGGGCGATATGTTCACGATATACCAGTAGAAATTTCATCACTGATATCGTTATCGCAATAAATACCAGAAAATATCGTGATCTAGTTTTAAATCCATATCGCCCATCCCTAGTTCCCATTCTTTGAGACTGCTGTGTGTGAAAATCCCAGGAAGCAGTTTCTGAAACACCGAGCCCATCTAGTCACTGATAACAGTTAGTCACTGAGATCACACTTTTTCTGCATTCTAATGTTTGATGTGAACATTAACTGAAGCTCTTGACCTGTTTATGCATGATTTTATACATTATGCTGCTGCCACATGATTGAATGATTAGATAACTGCATGAAGGTGCAGCTGAACAGTCTTCCTAATAAAGTGGACAGTGAGTGTATACTTCCAGTGCAAATATCCACTTTAAATTTACATGCATATAATGTCTTTTAACTTATGTATTATGTATTCATAAGTTTAAACAAATATATGTTTAAAAAATGAAATTCATAGGGGGAAAAGTTTGGACACTATATAAAAATATATCTATGTTTAGGTTACATACATGTACAGTATCTCACAAAAGTGAGTACACCCCTCACATTTTTGTAAATATTTTATTATATATTTTCATGGGACAACACTGAAGAAATGACACTTTGCTACAATGTAAAGTAGTGAGTGTACAGCTTGTATAACAGTGTAAATTTGCTGTCCCCTCAAAATAACTCAACACACAGCCATAAATGTCTAAACCGCTGGCAACAAAAGTGAGTACACCCCTAAGTGAAAATGTCCAAATTGGGCCCAATTAGCCATTTTCCCTCCCCGGTGCCATGTGACTCGTTAGTGTTACAAGATCTCAGGTGTGAATGGGGAGCAGGTGTGTTAAGTTTGGGGAGCTAATGCCAACATGTACTGTGACATAGTGAAGCAGAGCATGATCCCCTCCCTTCGGAAACTGGGCCGCAGGGCAGTATTCCAACATGATAACGACCCCAAACACACCTCCAAGACAACCACTGCCTTGCTAAAGAAGCTGAGGGTAAAGGTGATGGACCGGCCCAGCATGTCTCCAGACCTAAACCCTATTGAGCATCTGTGGGGCATCCTCAAATGGAAGGTGGAGGAGCGCAAGGTCTCTAACATCCACCAGCTCTGTGATGTCGCCATGGAGGAGTGGAAGAGGACTCCAGTGGCAACCTGTGAACCAACCAAGCTCTGGTGAACTCCATGCCCAACAGGGTTAAGGCAGTGTTGGAAAATAATGGTGGCCACACAAAATATTGACACTTTGGGCCCAATTTGGAGATTTTCACTTAGGCGTGTACTCCCTTTTGTTGCCAGCGGTTTAGACATTAATGGCTTTATGTTGAGTTATTTTGAGGGGACAGCAAATTTACACTGTTATACAAGCTGTACACTCACTACTTTACATTGTAGCAAAGTGTCATTTCGTCAGTGTTGTCCCATAAAAAAAGATATAATAAAATATTTACAAAAATGTGAGGGGTGTACTCACTTTTGTGAGATACTGTGCAGTATATGTGTATATATAAGTTGCATAAAAACAAATTACATTTTAGATATAAATGCTGCAAAGAATGTTCTTGTGCAAATTGCACCCGGTGTCATTATAAAAGATGTTGCTATTGGTTGGGAAGATGTCATGCAACAAGTAGCATCATGGTGAAGGTGAAAGAATTTCCTAAAGTTCTCAGGGATGACATTATTAAACAACACTCGATTGGAAAAAGCTACAGAGCAAAGCCCTTAAACATCCCTATTAGTACAACTGGTTTGATAATACAGAGGTAGAAATTCATTGACCTAATCGGCTAATAAACGGGTGAACCACGCACGATTTCATTTCAGATTTTCATTTCGTTCTTAAAATTCACACTAAACTCCTCTGCTGAAAAAGCAGCACAGAGATACACATCTGAAAGCGTTTACACAAAGTAAATCTCTTTTGGAACAATATACTCTGATCAGACGAAGCAAAAAATAGAACTCTTTGTGGTTTAAGGGGCCATTCACATGTCGCGCTTAAAAACGCGTTTAAAATGCGGCCGCACCTCTTTCACCTTCTTTCTAAAACGCTCGGGAGCTTGTGCTCCCATGGTGTCTGCCGTTGCTAAGCAACCATGAGCTGCGTTCTCCATGATGACAAGGAAGTTTTAGCACAGGATGGATTTACAGCACCGCAAATCCCTTGCAGTAGCTCTGCTACTATGTTTATTTATGGAGAAGAGAAAAAAAAACACAGTGTTTGGGTACACTCCATCCTTCAAGCACGTAGAACACACGGAGAATTTCACCAACTAATCCAAGAGCACTGTCTGGACGATGGGAGAGTCAAAGCCGGAAAGGGTGAAGCTGATTGGTTGGTTCTTGTCACATGACCTGCAGTGTGCTTGTGGCATTATGAAAAGTTGGGATTTTTTTATCTCAAAAACCGAGCTCTCTATATGAGCGCGCTTGCCGCACGTCTACATTTAAAATAACGAACTTGAGCGCGCAAAAGACGTGATATGTGAACAACCCCAAATTCTGGCCCATGATGAGCTGAATTATTGCCAGTGTTGCAAAAATCTAATTACTTGTTACCATAGATGTCTCAAAGCTGTAATTGCTAACAAACGCTTTGCAACAAAGTGTTAATGTCAGTAATTTGTGATGTCCAAATATTTTTTTCTCTTTCAGTTTAATTTTTTAAGCATATCTTTTGTTTTTTTGTTCATTTTTATAACAGTCAGATATTGTGTGTAGATTTGAATTGGATATTTGCACTCAAGTGGATATTAAATAACAAACCACAGAGTCTGAATACTTACTTCCCTTCACTGTAAACCAAAATTAGAATATGAATAACTGAAGTGCATCTGTTTCTGGAATTATTCAGATACAGAATTATTTAGAATAATTTATCATTCTTAATGAGTGACCTTCAAAAAACATCTGAAATAATGTAAAGTAAGATAATGAACCGTACTGATAAAGGGGGACATTCTTAAAATACAGTATTCGGATTGATTTGGGAGATCTGCTTTCATGACACAACTATTAATAATATAAGTTTCTTTATAACCTTCTTTTTCCTCTTTTAAACAGACTTAATAGTGAGGCAAGGAAGTTAATATCATCATTAGGCAGCTCCTATATCAGTTCACTCAGCTTCAGGGACAACTGGCTCTTCGTGGGAGGAAAAGGAATCAAAACAAAGAGTCCTTTTGAACAGGTGAATTTTCATCATCTCCATCTTGATCTTTATCAGAAGATAATGTGGCTCAGAAATGGCATTGGATTCTTTTTGTTTTCCTTTGGTGTTGGACAGGGAGAAAAGCTTCTTATATACACTCACTGAAAACTTTATTGGGAAAACTGAGTAGGGGCTCCCTTCGGTGGCCTTCCCAGTCACCGGATCTGAACATTCAACTCATTGTCATTTTCATGAAACCAGTTTGAGACTACTTTTGCTTTGTGACATGGAGCATTATCATGCTGGAAGTAGCCATAAGAAGATGGGTAAATTGTGCCCATGAAGGGATGCACATGGTCAGCAGCAATACTCAGACTGTGGCATTCAAGCGATGATTGTTCGGTATTAACAAGCCCAAAGTGTGGCAAGAAAACATTCCCCACACCATTACACCACCTCTCCACCAGCCTGGACTGTCGACACAAGGCAGGTTGGGTCCATGGATTCATGCTGTTGGTGCCAAATTCTGACCCAATCATCTTGTGTGCCTCAGCAGAAATTGAGATTCATCAGACCAGGCTGCATTTTTCCAGTCTTCAGCTGTCCAGTTTTGCTGAGCCTGTGCCCACAGCAGCCTCAGCTTTCTGTTCTTGGCTGACAGAAATGGAACCTGACGTGGTCTTCTGCTGTTGTAGCCCATCAACCTCAAGATTGCATGTGTTGTGCATTCTGAGATGCTTTTCTGCTCACCACAATTGTACAGAGTGGTTATCTGAGTTACTGTAGCCTTTCTGTCAGCTTGAACCAGTCTGGCCATTCTCCGTTGACCTGTCTCATCAACAAGGTGTTCTGTCTGCAGAACTGCTGCTCACTGGATGTTTTTTTTCTTTATTGCACCATTCTGTGTAAACTCTAGAGACTTGGGCAAGAAAATCCCAGGAGATCAGCAGTTATATAAATACTCAAACCAGCCTGTCGGGCACTAACAATCATGTCACAGTCAAAATCACTGATCACATTTTCCCCCCATTCTGATGGTTGATGTGAACATGATGTGAAGCTGTTGGCCCATATCTGCATGATTTTATGCATTTCGCTGCTACCACACGATTGGCTGATTAGATAATTACATGAATGAGTAGGTTTAAATGTTCCTAATACAGTGCTCAGTGAGTGTAGATATGAATCTCTACATCTATTGATTCTGCAATAAAAATCTAATTAAGGGGAATTGTTCTGTGAAGTTAATTGTGTAATGAAATGTAACTAAACCTCTTCTAATGTTCTCAGTACATTAAGAACAATGCTGAGACCAACAAGTATGAAGGCTGGCCAGAAGTTCTGGAAATGGAGGGATGCCTACCTCGGAAACACGACTGATGTCCTCTAAATCACTCTCCTTGGACCAAATGATGTAGGTTCTCTACGTGCCCAGTCAATCAAAACAAATAGTTCTTCCATAGAATTCGCTTTTCACCACTATATGCAAATGATCCTAGATTCTTAACTTAATGAATATGCAACCTGAACACCAGACTACGAACTGACCGGCAAACTGTATGATGAGCTACAGTCATATGGCATTATGACATTTCATAGCAACTGATAATCATGAAATTATGTATCCGAATCATAGAATTATGTAATGAATATCACAGAGCTATATTTTTGTTGAATTAGCAGTTGAATTGGGGCTTTTTCGTAGTATACAGGTGCATCTCAATAAATTAGAATGTCGTGGAAAAGTTCGTTTATTTCAGTAATTCAACTCAAATTGTGAATTGTTAAATAAATTCAATGCCACAGACTGAAGTAGTTTAAGTCTTTGGTTCTTTTAATTGTGATGATTTTGGCTCACATTTAACAAAAACCCACCAATTCACTATCTCAACAAATTAGAATATGGTGACATGCCAATCAGCTAATCAACTCAAAACACTTGCAAAGGTTTCCTGAGCCTTCAGAATGGTCTCTCAGTTTGGTTCACTAGGTAAGCCACAAACATTCATTTCCAAAGAAGCTGGCTGTTCACCGAGTGCTGTATCCAAGCATGTTAACAGAAAGTTGAGTGGAAGGAAAAAGTGTGGAAGAAAAAGATGCACAACCAACCGAGAGAACCGCAGCCTTATGAGGATTGTCAAGCAAAATCGATTCAAGAATTTGAGTGAACTTCACAAGGAATGGACTGAGGCTGGGGTCAAGGCATCAAGAGCCACCACACACAGACGTGTCAAGGAATTTGGCTACAGTTGTCGTATTCCTCTTGTTAAGCCACTCCTGAACCACAGACAACGTCAGAGGCATCTTACCTGGGCTAAGGAGAAGAAGAACTGGACTGTTGACCAGTGGTCCAATATCCTCTTTTCAGATGAGAGCAAGTTTTGTATTTCATTTGGAAACCAAGGTCCTAGAGTCTGGAGGAAGGGTGGAGAAGCTCATAGCCCAAGTAGCTTGAAGTCCAGTGTTCAGTTTCCACAGTCTGTGATGATTTGGGGTGCAATGTCATCTGCTGGTGTTGGTCCATTGTGTTTTTTGAAAACCAAAGTCACTGTACCCGTTTACCAAGAAATTTTGGAGCACTTCATGCTTCCTTCAGCTGACCAGCATTTTGAAGATGCTGATTTAATTTTCCAGCAGGATTTGGCACCTGCCCACACTGCCAAAAGCACCAAAAGTTGGTTAAATGACCATGGTGTTGGTGTGCTTGACTGGCCAGCAAACTCACCAGACCTGAACCCCATAGAGAATCTATGGGCTATTGTCAAGAGGAAAATGAGAAACAAGAGACCAAAAAATGCAGATGAGCTGAAGGCCACTGTCAAAGAAACCTGGGCTTCCATACCACCTCAGCAGTGCCAAAAACTGATCACCTCCATGCCACGCCGAATTGAGGCAGTAATTAAAGCAAAAGGAGCCCCTACCAAGTATTGAGTACATGTACAGTAAATGAACAAACTTTCCAGAAGGCCAACAATTCACTAAAAATGTTTTTTTTTATTGGTCTTATGAAGTATTCTAATTTGTTGAGATAGTGAATTGGTGGGTTTTTGTTAAATGTGAGCCAAAATCATCACAATTAAAAGAACCAAAGACTTAAACTACTTCAGTCTGTGGCATTGAATTTATTTAATACACGAGTTTCACAATTTGAGTTGAATTACTGAAATAAACAAACTTTTCCATGACATTCTAATTTATTGAGATGCACCTGTATTAGAACTGCCCATCATGAGCGTAGTTAAGGAATAAATGGGAATGGTGGAAAACAAAACCCTCATAGGCAGGAGGTGATGAGAATATACAGTATAAAAATGGCACATTGTAGTTGTGCTCGGTACTGGTGAAAAGATGGTTTTGCCATGTAAATATAAGATTTTTTTTATGTATTGTTCCTAAAAAGTGAAAAGGTGTTATACTTTTTATGTTGACAATGTGAAACTGGTACAAACTGCTACAGCTTCGTGGGTGGATTTTTGTTTTGTTTTGTTTTTTAGGGTTTTTTTTTTTATATACATTCTGAGGTAATAATTATTTTACACAGAACATATAATAACATCCCATATCAGCTACATTGCCCTTTTTTTAGTAAACCATCATCATTTTGATAATTATGAGGCTCATCACAAGCTGAAGTGCTTTTATTAATTTGCTCCTGGCACTTTAACCTAGCTTACAGAGTTTCTTCTTCTAAGACAGTTGTTTGTGAAAATTGTTTAGGTTCAATTTAAGTTTAAATGCTCTTCTGCTCATATTTTTGGTGTTGGTAAGGATTATTCGTGGCTTAGAGTACAACTTTTTATTTTATTACTCGGGTATTTGAATGCAAGTGAATGTTACAATTTTAAGTTATTTTATAAACATACAGAACCCTGCTGTTTTATTTATGTATTTATTCTATTGCCTATTGCAATTAGGGTGGCAAGCTGCAGTACCTGAGGGCCGGAGCAAGACCGAGTTTATCATTCCACATTCTTCAGTTAGTGGTAGAAAAGGAAAAACGCATCAGCTTTGGCCCTCCAGGACGCAAGTCTGATAGGTTTGATCCTGTGTTACTTTAATTATTTCCATTCATAACCAAAGGACCTGTTATTTCTGTAGTGTCCAGTATGATGATCTGTGATGCGAAATGAACTAAACACTTGTTTATATGCAGTGTTGTATAGACAGCACATTGCCAGTGATCATCATCAACAGATCAGTGGCACTAATCAGAATCAGAAAAATATTTTCCTTTTCTGTGAAGCCCAGCCTAGAACATGCTCCACTGCACATTGTCATGTCCCCTACAGTAATGGATTTGAAAACTACCAGTCTCTTGTTAAAAGTTCAGCAGTTCTTATGCATCATCCAGTCTTCTTATAACTCCTACAGTATACAGACCTACTGAAAGGCTGGTGAATTTTTTTATTTATTTATTTTTTTTTCAGTCTTTATTTTTTATTTTTAAAAAAAATACAAGTACATGTGGATTGGAATATGAGCAGTAGGACACATACATGGATTGATTTGGTGTGTGACAGCAATAGATCAGGCAGTGTTAGTATGGAATGATGTATTGAATGTATTGTATTACCATACACAATCTTTGCTCCACTAAAACTACTGTGTTTTGAAGGGGTTAGAAGGGAACCAATGATGTGCCTTATTTTACCTGTCCAAACAGGATTTTGTGCCCACATACCAATCATCTTTCAGCTATTAAAAACAAACTCACTTGTAACCTGGATTGATTCTGTATTGCAGTTTTTTTTCTCAGTTGCTCAAACGCACTTTACTGAACATTAACCCATTTCTCAAAACACTTCACTCATGTGCACGACCTGCAAACTTGCACCACAAAAGCAAACATTATACCCAAAATCATTCACTCTTTCATTTAAATTCAGATGGCACACACTCATGTGTACTAACTACAGACTCAATTCAGAACACTATTCCAAACATGTTACTGCAATGAATCAGGAATGACTTGTTAATCAGGGAACATATACTCCCTGGCCAAAAAAAAAGTTTCTGTTTGGATTTAAATAAGCAAATATATAAAGGCCAATGATTGGATCATTATTGCAGTGATTAATATGTTTCAGCTATCAACAATTCTGTTAACCCTAACTAATGCGGTGTGTAGCTTTTTATTTCTTAAACAACTATGTCGGAACACGTATCCTGTGGCAGTGGTAGCTCAGTGGTTAAGACGTTGGGCTACTGATTGGAAGGTCGTGAGTTCAAATCCCAACACCGCCAAGCTGCCACTGTTGGGCCCTTGAGCAAAGTCCTTAACCCTCAACTGCTCAAGTTCCCAACAGTGGCAGCTTGGCATTAGGAGGGAACCAATGAATATACAGCTGTGGCCAAAAGTTTTGAGAATGACACAAATATTAATTTTCACAAAGCCTTCTGCTTCAGTGTTTTTAGATCTTTTTGTCAGATGTTACTAACTGTTACTGAAGTTTATGCAAAGAGTCAATATTTGCAGTGCTGACCCTTCTTTTTCAAGACCTCTGCAATTCGCCCTGGCATGCTGTCAATCAACTTCTGGGCCACATCCTGACTGATGGCAGTCCATTCTTGCATAATCAATGCTTGGAGTTTGTCAGGTTTGTGGGGTTTTTTTTGTCCACCCGCCTCTTGAGGATTGACCACAAATTCTCAATGGGATTAAGGTCTGGGAAGTTTCCTGGCCATGGACCCAAAATGTCAATGTTTTGCTCCCCGAGCCACTTCGTTATCACTTTTGCCTTGTGGCAAGGTGCCCCATCATGCTGGAAAAGGCATTGTTCATCACCAAACTGTTCTTGGATGGTTGGGAGAAGTTGCTCTCTGAGGATGTTTTTGTACCATTCTTTATTCATGGTTGTGTTCTTAGGCAAAATTGTGAGTGAGCCCACTCCCTTGGCTGAGAAGCAACCCCACACATGAGTGGTCTCAGGATGCTTTACTGTTGGCATGACACAGGACTGATGGTAGCGCTCACCTTTTCTTCTCCGGACAAGCTTTTTTCCAGATGCCCCAAACAATCGGAAAGGGGATTCATCAGAGAAAATGACATTACCCCAGTCCTCAGCAGTCCAATCCCTGTACTTTTTGCAGAATAGCAGTCTGTCCCTGATGTTTTTCCTGGAGAGAAGTGGCTTCTTTGCTGCCCTTCTTGACACCAGGCCATCCTCCAAAAGTCTTCGTCTTACTGTGTGTGCAGACGCACTCACACCTGCCTGCTGCCATTCCTGAGCAAGCTCTGCACTGGTGGTGCCCCGATCCCGCAGCTGAATCAACTTTAGGAGATGGTCCTGGTGCTTGCTGGACTTTCTTGGGCGCCATGAAGCCTTCTTCACAACAGTTGAACCTCTCTCCTTGAAGGTCTTGATGATCCGATAAATGGTTGATTTAGATGCAATCTTACTAGCAGCAATATCCTTGCCTGTGAATCCCTTTTTGTGCAAAGCAATGATGGCTGCACGTGTTTTCCTTGCAGGTAACCATAGTTAACAGAGGAAGAACAATAATTTCAAGCACCACCCTCCTTTTAAAGCTTCCAGTCTGTTATTCTAACTCAATCAGCATGACAGAGTGATCTCCAGCCTTGTCCTCGTTAACACTCTCACCTGTGTTAACGAGAGAATCACTGACATGATGTCAGCTGGTCCTTTTGTGGAAGGGCTGAAATGCAGTGGACATGTTTTTTTGGGATTAAGTTCATTTTCATGGCAAAGAGGGACTTTGAAATTAATTGCAATTCATCTGATCACTCTTCATAACATTCTGGAGTATATGCAAATTGCCATCATAAAAACTGAGGCAGCAGACTTTGTAAAAATTAATATTTGTGTCATTCTCAAAACTTTTGCCCACGGCTGTAAGTCGCTCTGGATAAGGGCGTCTGCCAAATGCTGAAAAGATGAAGCAGTGAAGCATCCACTGAGAAACCTGAAAGATCTATGGTTATAGGAGACAATCTTATGGCACATGAAATTAGCTAGGGGCACCAGCTGCTTTAGTTAGGTGTATACTGGGAGTAACATCAGGGTCTTAGACAAGCATAGGTTTTTCACGTAGGAGCTAATGATATACACCTTTGTCAGTCATAGGTTACTAAGAGTAACATTACATATAATTTATAGATTTTTTTTTATAGAACATTGCAGAGAGTATGGCCCAGGCTCTAGTAACAACAGCCTGGTTCACTCTGGCAGAGGTATCAGTGATGGTGTTTTAAGGATGAACTGTGTTGTTGCTAGAGGGAGTATGGGTGTTGAGAGAGGCACATGGAAGCCTGATATGTGTAGAAACAGGGGTGTTGTGACCGGCTGACAACTCCCTAGAGATGGCTGTTACTAGAGCCTGAGCCATACTCTCTATAATGTTCTATTTTTAAGAAATTAAAATATGTAAATTATACATTATAATTAACAATTTAGTACAGAAATAGAAATAACATAGCATTGCCAACATGCAAAAAAACTTGAACTTAACTAAAAAATGTTTAAAAATCTATATATGTTATAATGAACAATTTAATACATTCTAACATTTCACTTCTCTTATTTCTGGTTAAATAATTGAAAAAAAGTATATGTTTTATTCATAAAACAAGACCAAATATTTGTACCAGACATTTGTAAAATGAATGTGAAAAATGAAAAATGCTTTTCCACAAACTTGAGAAAACAAAAAGTATTATGTTGTGCCCCGCTCTCCCCTAGCACTTGTTCTCGAATCAAGCACAAGTAGGCAGGTGCTGCCAACTCTTAGACTTAGGCACAGGTGTGTATGGATCGGGAGATATTCATGTGTGGATTGTGCAATGCAAACCGCGGGAAAAAAGTCTCAAAATCCAAATGAACCGAACAGGATCGACTCAGAAAAGATGTCAATGAATGCACGTGTGTCACCTGATCCACAAATGCACATCTTACTTGTTGCATGCACAAATTATGACACATTAATACAAAACAGAACATTTGTATTCACAAATATGTCTCTATTTGTACAAATCGCTGCACATTCATTTAATTCTGAATTTCGCAGACACAAATTGTAAGGCGTTTGTGAATAGTAAGATGCATTTGCAACATTTATCAAGTTCCTGGATAATTGTTCATGCATTTATTAATAATTCTGAGACTAATTTCATCCCATACCTCACAGGAACGATCAGACCACCTCAGGTAAGTTAACGGAGTCTTAAGGGAGACTTAACGGAGTCAAAAATCTTAACAGAAACAGTTAATTTAACAGATGTGATAGTAGAAACTTTGATATGGATAAAGTTGTGTGAAATGATCCAGATTTAATTTATTTTGAACACTCTTATTCATCTTAATTTATTTTCACTATCATAGCTTGCTAAGTATTATATCCACAGTTATGTTAGCTGACGTGTTTATTACAAATAGAAACTTGGTCAATAGTAACCCTAACCCTAGATATGTAATGTTTGTAAAGTGTTTTAGCTGTCATTTTGCAGATTCTAAAGCCACTATAAGCTTTTACTGTACCACTTTCATTTTGTATTGCACTGACACAGGCTGTCACTCTTACTTTTATAGACAGTCAAAAAAAAAAAAAAAAAAAAAAAGCAAGAGAGAGGAGAGTTTGAAGGGGAGAGAGACAGTCAGTTGGGCAGTATGAAAAAAAAAAAACTATATTTGAGACCAGCTGGTAAAAAAGCTAGGAGTGAGAGGGCAGAGGGTCATGATATGGAAATAAGGATGAATCTTTGTTTTGTGCCACACATAATTCATGAATATGTCTGTCTTGATACTCAAGAAAACATATTGTTTGAAGGAGACATGAAATAAGTGTAATGTTATTGTATATTATAGAGGTATTTGTATGTTAATTAACACTACAAGCAGGCTAAACTGACTGCTAGCTGCACTTGTCACTCAGGTTCCACACATTGAAACTGTCTGTTCCCCGACCTAAACAAAAAAGTAGAAATACTCAAAGTTTGTTTTAGTGACCTAATTAACATTAGATCACACCGAATGCACAGCCAGCACATTTGATCTGAAGCTAGGACTGTTAAATATTAGACCTCTTACATTTAAAGTGCTTATTGTTAATGAATATTAACATATGAAAATTACTGATCCGGAGTCCAATGTACTGTGTTTAACAGAAATGTGGGTTAAACCACATGTGTATCTAGCATTAAATGAAGCTAGTCCTCCTGGATACAGTTGTGGCGGCACATAAAACTAAAACGCTTCTCACACGACTGCCGCCCAGGAGCTGAAAGGACAGTCACTTCAGCACCAATGTTTTGGAAAGCATGAGAGTGTGTGACTGCAGGGCAGCGAAATAAAGCACAGCTGGTGACTACAGAGTACGGCAGCAGCTCTTCAATCTCTGGGAGATGCCAAGAGAGTATAAAAGGTGCCCAAGTGCAGAAAGGTGAGAAATTTTCCCCTCCTTAAAAACCCATCTCTCTCTCTCTCTCTTCACCAGAGACTGACCACAGCCCCACTATTTCTGGGAAGCCTCTGGCCTCCATGACACTTCCACATGCCACTGACCACCCACGCCCCTGCACCACATCCACAGCGACTCATCTACCCTTCCCCACTTCATGACCCAGAGAAGCCTGCCAACCTCAAGAGCTGGTGTCGGAGCTCTGTACTTCCACCAAGGAGATGCTGGTCCTCCAACGGCAGAATGCTGCCACCGCCGCCACTCTCCCCGACCCCAGACTCGATGCCCAGCACCTCCTTTCCAAGATGATGGCACAGAGGCCTATTTACACACCTGTGAGAGGGTTGCCACCGACAAAAGATGGCATATGAGACTGGGCCCAGACTCTCGCTCCCTTCCTCTATGGGGAGGCCCAGTTGGCCTACTCCTCAATGTGGCCTCTCCCCTTTCAACGCGGTGAGCCTACAAGCTTGGCACCACCCCTAGAAGCCAGATAGACAGCCTACTATGTATCATCCCCGATGAAGAGGCACTAGAGCATGCTCTAGCCAATTGGCCGAGGGGAGAGGAAGGAATTCATTGGCACCCCAATAATCAACAGTGGGGAGGGGAGAGCCCAAAGACCCGGCCTGCCTATGCCTCGCCCCTGGACAAGAAATGCCAACCGACCAAGGTAGGCCCCAACTCCTAGCCCCCGAGTCAATAAACCCTGGCTAGCTGGCTGCACCCTTCACACAGGCACACAATCAAACCATCACCATGGAGGTCAATGGTATGTCTGTCCCAGCACTCCTGAGCTTGGGGAGCATGGTTATTCTCGCCCGGCTTGCAACCCTGCCCTGCACTAACAAAGTGTGTGGGACCCTCTCAGACTCCTTGGGGACTGTAAGGGTGAGTAACCATTGTAGGTGGGGCTAGTGCCTGAACTCCCAGTGCCATTACTCCTGACTGGCCAGGGTTCCACCATCTCACACAATGGCCACCAGACACAGCTGACGAAGGAGACTACAGTGGCAGAGCTCCATCCAAGTATGGCCACAAAACACTGCTGGAGCTAGGTGCTACAGATCGAGGGAGAGAAAACCAGTGGCCCGACCTAGTGCTACCTACATCATACTTCCTAATCAGAGATGGGCTTGTATACTATCACCCAGAGCAATGGGGCCAAGCATGTGACCTCCTAGTAGTCCCCCACTCCAAGATCTATGTCCTAATGTACCTGGCTCCCTCACACCACCTGGGCAGCCACCTGGGGCCCCACAACGCCCTGGTGAAGCTGAGAGACCACTTCCACTGGCCAGGAATGGAGGCTGAGGTGCATACGGCCCCCAAGAATCCCATTTATCCCAGTTATTGCTCCACAAGGGGGTCACACCAGATATTGGAAGCAAAGGTTTGCAAAGCAAAGAAGGCAAGCCGGCAGAGGCAGTGTGATGCTCTGGGCAATGTTCTGCCGGGAAACCTTGGGTCCTGGCATTCATGTTACTTTAACACGTACCATCTACCTAAACATTGTTGCAGACCATGTACACCCCTACAGATTCCACAGCACACCTTTAGAGGTCTTGTGAAGTCCATGCACGGAGCTGTTTTTTGTGGCACAAGGAGGACCTAGGCAGGTGGTTTTAATGTTATGGCTGATCGGTATACGCTTTACCAGAGCAATAATATAGATCCCCTTAAGACGTTTCCCCTTTCTTATCTGTGATCAGTCACCAACTACCAGCATTAAGACAAATTGGCCTGGGTCAGTTCATGACTCGTATTCGTATTGAATTCAATTTTAATTAAATTAAATTTTAAAAATATGTGTATAGTGCATTTATCAATGGATATTTTCTTAAAGCAGCTTTACAGAAATGTATAAAATCCGGATATACATTTTAAATTTATCCCTGATGAGCAAGCCAGAGGCGGGGGTGGCAAGGAAATCTCCCTGAGACGATATGAGAAAGATAGGAACTAGACTCAAAAGGGAACCCATCTTCATCTGGGTGACACCATCCTACTGAAAGAGGCCACTGCCATTAGTGAATACCATTGCCATGAAGGGGTGTATTTGTTCTCAGACTGGTCCTGCTTGTTAAAATTAGCCTTGCTTGTTAAAATAAATCTGGGTCATTGAGTTTGCTCACTTCGTGGAATACCCCTCTGGAGAACTGTGTGTTAATTGAGTTCAGGGTGTGATGAGTTAAATGTATTGAGTAGTAGCGCTTTCTGAATGAGTTCATGAGGCAACCTGTGCTTTAGGAATGGGATTTGTGTGTTCTGTTGTAATATGAGTGAAAACACATAGCATGTAGTTCTGGGAAATGTCATTCTTTCCTGATCAAAACTGAAGCGCGTAGATATTATTCCAATTTTAATGTCCATGCAATGGAGAAAAACTGTGAATGTTTGTGGTCACTTCTTGATTCTTTTGTTGCATTTTAGGGATGCAGCTGCCGTGCTAAGAAGTTTGTGCATCAGATGTGAAGAGTTTAGAAATAGTTCAGGATGACCTACTGATGCATTATGATGAGCATTGCACCAGCTGTGACTAAGTGATAACAAATATTGGTTCAAAACACTGCTGTTCAAACACTCCTGTGTTTCTTTGGCCTCATTGTCCTGCTGAAAGGTAACAGTTTCTCCCAAGCTTTAGTTTTCGTTTTTTTTTTTAGCAGACTGAAGCAGGTTGTCTTGCAGTATCTCCCTGTATTTCGCACCGTTCATCCTTCCTTCAATTTTAACAAGATGCCTAGTCCCCACTCAGGAAAAGCATACCTAGAGCATGATGCTGCCACCACCATACTTTACTGTTGGGATGGTGTTTGCTGAAGAATGGGCAGTTAGTTTTGTGCCACAGTGTTCTGAATTTTGGCCAAAAAGCTCAATTTTTGTCTCATCTGACCACATTTTTATCTGAGTCACTCCAGAAATTATTTGATGTTTTTTTTCTTCAGTAATGGCCTCTTTCTAGTCTCCCTCCCATACAGGCCAGCTGTATGCAGTGTTCTTGATATCGTTGGCTGGTGCACCTTCACTCCAGTCTCAGCCACTCAACTCTGTAGCTCCCTCAGAGTGATTGTTCTCCTCACTGAGGCTTCCCTCACAAGTCCTATTCCTGCTCTGCTGCAGAGTTTTGAGGGACAGCCTTGTTTATAAACCCTGGCAAAAATTATGGAATCACCACACTTAGAGGATGCACACCCAGCTTTTTTACTTCGTGGCAAATTAACAAATCACAGACATGACAAAACAATTTTTGTTTAATAGCTGAACTTTCTGGCTTCATGAAACATACCTCAAACAAATAAAATTTAATTGTTTTAATTAATGGCATATTTTTCCAGATCAAGTACAGGAAAAAATTATGGAATCATCAACCACAACAAAAAAAAAATCACAATTAGTACTTGTTGCTCCTCCTCTGGCTTTTATGATGGCCTGAATTCTTTGAGGCATAGACTTCAATAATGAAAAACAATATTCTCTATCAAGCTGAATAGCAGTTGACAGATCAGCTTTCCAGGATGGAACCTTGTCCTGGACCAATTTTTTTAATTTCCACCATAAATTTTCAATCTGATTGAGATCCGGACTGTTTGCTGGCCACGTCTTGGAGTTGATATGCCTTTCCTGAAGAAAAGCTTTAACACTCTGTTCTGTGGCAAGATGCATTATCATCCTGAAAAATGACCATCATCACCAAACCAATTTCTAACGATGGAATGAGAAAAGTGTTCAAAATTTCAATGTACACCTGTGCATTGACTGTTGAGGTCTTCCCTGGTCCTTTACCTGACATGCAACTCCATATCATCAATGAGTGGGAAAATTTGTTTTCTTCAGGTGGTCATCTTCATATGTTTCATTAGAACGGCACCAGACAAAAGTTCCAGCATCATGTCCTTGGACAATGCAGATTCATGATTCATAACTGAATATCACTTTCATCCAATCATCCACGCTCCATGCTTGGTTCTCTTTAGCCCACCGTAACCTTGTTTTCTTCTGTTTAGTAAATCCCATTTCATTCAGCCAATTTCTTACAGTTCTGTCACGAACATTGACTCCTGTTTCCGCCCATTTGTTTTGTTGTGCAGTTTCTATTTTCAAGGCATATTGCTTTGAATTTTCTATCCTGATGCTTTGGCATCTTCTTTGGTCTACCCGTATGACTTCTTTTTATAACCTTCCCATTTTGTTTATACTTGCACCAAATTTTAGACACAGCTAACTGGGAACAACCAACATCTTTTGCCACACTCAGTGTTGGATTTCCTTCTTGAAGGAGTTTTATAATCCTTTCCATTGTTTCAACTGAAAACTCTCTTGTTGGGGCCATGTTTCCTTTTAAAAAGTCCAAGGTTAAAGTCTGTAAGCACTCTCTTTTAACTGCAGACTAATTTGCATATTTAGACTTGTGCTGGTATTTGTTTTAGAAATGCAAATTACAAGGTGATTCCATATTTTTTTCCCTCAACATTGAGTGATTCCATAATTCTTTCCTCTACTTGATCTGGAAAAAATATGCCATTAATTAAAAGAATATCATTTAACTTGTTTGAAGCCAGGTGAACATCCTCAAAGTGTGGTGGTCCCATAATTTTTGCCAGGGGTTGTAGGTAGTGTCTGGGTGGTATGGTGCAGCTTGCATTTCATTATTGATCCAACAGTGCTCACTGGGTTATCCAATCACTTGGATATTATTTTGTAGCCTTTTCCTATCCTGTGCATGTCTAGAACTCTAATTTCCTTAGCATGCTCTTTGGTTTTCATTTTCAGAGTTTTCCTTCACATTCACAGTCTGACCAGTGGTACTTGAATTAAGGGGGTCTTTATCCAGCAAAAGTGACTTTAAAAAAAAAAAAATTTTTTTAATGATTCAATTGGTAGAAGCCAATTGTTTCCTCGTTAGGGTAATATCCTTCATCTGTGTATATCTGGAGCTTTCACAGTACAGGGGTTGAATACTTTTCAGTTTTAATTTTTCTTAAAGATCTGCTGACAAATAATACATTTAGACTTTTAAAATTTACTTTAAGAGCATACTGGTTTGCAATAAAAAATACTGTATGGAACAATTTGATGACAGGGGGGATGAATACTTTTGCAAGTCACTGTACATCCTACATAAACGTGTATCTACTTCTAATTATTACCTTGTGCATTGTCTAAATTGAGTCAAGCTTTTTAGCAATTAAAAATAAAATACATGAGGGTGATATAAACCTAAATTCACTGCAGAGGGCCACATCACTACAGCACAGAGTTTCCACCAACTAACCAGAATGAGTCTTTTCTTTTTTCCCTGTCTATCCAGGACCACAGTGTTGAGTAGTTTCAGTAGGTTCTGTGACATCCATCATATCTCTCTCTCATATATATGTATATGTACATACATACATACATACATACACATACATATGTACGTATATATATGTACGTATATATATGTACGTATATATATGTACGTATATATATGTATGTATGTATATATACGTATATGTATGTATATATACACATATACATACACATACATATATATACACATACATATATACACACATATATACATATATATATACATATATATATATACGTGTATGTATGTATATATACACATATACATACACACACATATATATACACACATATATATACACACACATATATATATATATATACATACATACATACATACATATATACATATATACATATACACACATATATATACATATATATATACACATATATATATATATATATACACACATATATATATATATACACATATATATATACACATGTATATACATATACATATACATATATATATAGTGCAGACCATTTACCATTTAATCCTTAACTATTGAGATATGGTCAACAGAACCAAATCAGAAGATCTGATACAGACAAGTACATTGAAATTCATAGAACAGTAATTTTAACAGTAATGCATTTTTGTTTTTCAGTATCACATACATTATCATGTACACGTGACTGTCACTGTTGCCTTCCCTCAAGTAACAATAAAAAAGGTCTAATTAGAGCTGTAGATGTACAAATGTACAGGAAGATTGTTCTCTTCTGTTCTCTTCATGCTTAGATACAGAGAAAGACCACTTAAACGCTCACTTGCTTTTTGTGATTGAAATGGTATCAATTAAAGGACATATGGCAAGGTTCTACATTAAAGTGCTTTTTCAAGGAACGCAAACATTTAGGTAAAGCAGTATGTTAAAAAATACAAAACATACACTTTTTTTGATTTGAAAAGAGGGGAAAAAAAAGGACAAAATTCTGTATAGTCAGAAGGCCAACGAAGGATGCCAACCAGAAACCATATGCTTTTGTATACACAATTTATAATGCTCTGCAAAAAGATCAGGTCTTGAAAAATACACCTCACTATCAGTGGTAACAGTGTGGTTGAAATTCTAGAGCCAAAATTTAATTATTGTACACAACGAGAAGTGACAATATAGCCCTATTCAGATGGGAATAAATTTATATGCATAAGTTTTATTACAGATATCAGAAAACTATCTGTAACAATCTGTGTGATGTGTTTAAATACACATTGAAGGCTTGCATAAGTACATATTAACAACAATTTAATTTAAGTGAAGACAAGGGTGAGGCATCATTATATAATGATTCAATATCCTGTGCTTTCCTACAACGCTCTTCATATCTCTGTTACTGTGGTTGGGCTGGATATGAATAATGAATTAAAATACGGGAAATTAAACAAAACAAAAAAAAACAAACACCTAGAATGCTTAATGATCTTGTAACTGAAAAAAATAAACCCATAACTGCTACATTAAAAACGGCAAATTTCATACAAAGTTGAAAGAAATAAAAGCTCCTGTGAGCACTGTTCTGGTACTGGGTGTGTGCTACACATCCCTCTTCCTTCAGTGGTGCATGTTGATTGGTAGAATCCATGTTCAACAACTTGGCAGCATTTTCAATTTAACACCAAAAGTGGTATTGTTTTTCAGAGTTAGAACAGAAGTGGCAAAAAGTGGGTTCAAATGGGTTTTTGTCTGGCTTTAGGTTCAGCTTCACCTTCAGATCGGTCCATTGGGTGTGGTTTCAGAGAGTGCAGCAAATCTGGAAAAATATTTCACAGGGAAAAGAAAAAAAAAAGTGTGAAAAGTAAAGCAGATCTCAGCCTACTGATGTTCAGACTGTCAGGTTGTCCATTTTCAGGATCACATTTTACCTGCTCTACACACCAAACTCAACGAAGAAAGCTATGTTTAGTGGAGAAACATGTTTAGGGAAGTAATCAGCATAAACAAAAAAGTTATTTATAAAACAATCATTTTTAAGAATCTCTGATAAAGGATTAACCTGCATATTAAAATGTAATTGCAAGTAAATACATTTTCCCATCTTAAATTCTCAAGTGTTTTGTTATTCTGAAATGCGAATACTTTCTATATACCACATAAATATAACGTACAGCCCCCTTCGAAAGTATTGGCACTGAATTCACTGAAGACGTTTGACATCTAGATGTGTTCAACAACTTAGAACATGGCACCTTTTGTTTGACCCCATCCATTTATCAAGTGATCAAAAATACTGGAACACAAGACTGATGGGTATTTCTTGTTGCCCAGACATGCCCTGTTTGATTGACTGAAACATGTGATAGCTCTGAATGTCTACTCTTGGTTTGAGTCCTGGGTTTTGCCTGTGAAGACTGCATTTGTTGTTAAAAATGATAAACCAACATGAAGGCAAGAGGGCTGTATATGGGAGAAAAGCAAGCCATTTTGAAACTGAGAAAGGAGGGAAAGTATCAGAGCCATTGCATGAACATTGGGCATAGCCAAAACAACAATTTGGAATGTCTTGAAAAAGAAAGAAACCACTGGTGTAATAACAACCAGACACCAAACAGGTCAACCAAGGAAAACAACAACAGCTGATGACAAACATTGTGAGCGCTATGAAGAAAAACCCATAAACAACAATCAGTGACATCAACAACCTCCACAGGGCAGGGGTGAAGGTATCACAATCCACTGTTCGAAGAAGACTTCGAGAGCAGAAATATAGAGGCCAAACCACAAAGATGCAAACCACTCATCAGGAGTAAAAACTGGAAAGCAAGACTGGAATTTTCAAAAGAAATACAGAGCTGAGCCACAAAAGTTTTGAAACCAAGATTAACCTCTACCAAAGTGATGGAAAGACCAAAGTCTGGAGAAAGAATGGATCTGCTCATGATCCAAAACATACAAGCTCAGTGGTCAAGAATGGTGGAGGTAGTGTCATGGCTTGGGCTTGCATGGCTGCAGGCTCACTAATCTTTATTGATGATGTAAATCATAATGGTAGCAGCAGAATGAATTCAGAAATCTACAGGAACAATCTGTCTTCCAATTTACAGAGAAATGCATCCAATCCAATTGGGAGGAACTTCATGCAGCAAGACAATGACCCAAAACACACACCCAACACAAAAAAACAACGAAGGACTTCACCAGGGAAAAAAAGTAGACATGGTTTTCCAAGTCTGCCAGGCCTGAGATGTTTTCCTGGTTTATTTGATTATGTTCATTTTAGTTTTACTTTAAATCAATATGGTCATTATAACTTGCATATTGTAACTCTGACACTTAACCATGTTATTCTAAGAATATGCATTATGACCTTATTTTTGTGGACTTATTGTTGACTAGATGTTTGTATTTAAGCTGTGTGTTTTTAGATACACATCAGACCAGACAGAACCAGATCAGATACCAAACGTACTCTGAAGACATAGAAACCATCATTATTACATACCGCTCTCTTTTGCTTATTTCAGTTTTTGCATGTAATACATTTCCTATACTTCTACAACCTGGCTCTTGGCTGGTCTCCTTGTTCCTGATTCTGACGCCTGAACATTTTACAACAGTTTTGGCATCCCTGGGTGGGCAGTGATGACTTCCTCCTCCCTCTACTTGTGCTCCTGTGATGAGCACAGAAAGCTGTGGCTGTAGTGGGCACAGGCTCCAAAACAGGTCAGTTGAAGACTGGAAAAACATAGCCTTGTCGAATCTCGATTTGTGCTGAAGCACACAGATGGGAGGGACAGAATTTTTCGCCACCAGCATGAATCCATGAACCCAACCTGCCTTGTGACCACATTAGGTTCACCTCCTATTAGCCAAGAACAAGAATCTGAGGCCACCATGTCTTTATACCTACACTCATTGGCCACTTTAATAGGAACTCCTGTACCCCTGCCCATTCATGTAATTATCTAATCAGCCAACCATGTGGCAGCAGTGCAATGCTCATCACAATGGGGAAAAATGTGATCTCAGTGATTTTGACCATGGCATGGCTGTTTGTGCTAGACACGTATTTCAGAAACTGCTGATCTCCTGGGATTTTCTCTCTCTCTCTCTCTCTCTCTCTCTCACACACACACACACACACACACACATCTCTAGAGTTTACACTGTTCTGTGGGTGGTGATGACTTGGCGATGAGATAGGTCAAAGAGGAATGGCCAAACTGGTTTGAACTGACAAGAAGGCTATGATAACTCAACATGTCAAACCTTGAGGCTGATGGGCTACAAAAGCAGGAGACCACATCAGGTTCCTCTCCTATCAGTTAAGATAGGAATCGGTGGCTACGATTTTCCAATCTTCAACTCTCTAGTTTTGGTGAACCTGTGCTGAACCAGGAGTGGAACTAGAGATTGTAGTCAATGCTTTTCTGCTCCCCACAGGTGTAGAGTGGGAATTTGAGTTGTAAACTTCCTGTCAGTTCAAACCATTCTGGCCATTCTCCTTTGACCTTTCTCATCTGAAAGATATTTCTGCACATAGAACTGCTGTTCACTGGGTGTTTTTTGTTTTTCACACCATTCTGTGTAAACTGTAGAGACTGTTGTGTGTGAAAATCCGAGGAGATCAGCAGTTTCTAATCAAACCAGCCCATCTGGCACCAACAGCCACAGTTAAAGCCACTAAGATCACATTTTTCCAAATTCTGATGTTTGATGTGGACATTAACAGGAGCTCTTCACCTGTATCTATATAATATTATGGATTGTGCTGCTGCCACATAATTGGCTGTTTAGATCATTTCATGAATGAGCAGGTGTACAGGTGCTCCTGTGAATGCATGTCATTGGTTCACAGGATTTTCCCCCAATTAACTTAAACACTCTGTATGAAGATGGATAAAATTAATTTAATTACTTAAATAGAGTAAAACCACTGAACATGCACACATGGTAAAGGATGTACAGATGACTCATACCTCTTGTCTGTCACAGTGGTGTTTTCTGAATCGGGCGTGGCTGTCTGGGACTCTGAAGGCGCTGCTGCGTCTGAAATAGTGAGCTTCTCCAATGCCTCATCAGGTGCATCACTAAAAGCCACAATGGAACAGTTAACATCTTTTGGATCTTGCAAGCTAGGATTTGCAGTTCTGTCCATACATTCTCACTTGATCATTTAGAGTTCACTTATACTCAGTGAACCGTTAATAACTCTTGTACATAAGAATCAGAATCCCTTCATTTGCCAGGTACACTTGTATGCACCATGAGTTTGGTGGAACTGATGTAACACAGATCAGTAGTTCTCAACATTTTTTCAACCATGGACCCCTAGCATATTATGACTGATTCTCGTAGACCCCCACACAATACGCATAAATTAATATAGAACTATAATGTATAATATATATAATATTTATGTACACATTTTCAGTAAACCAAGTGTTAAGGGTAATACATTTTCAGTTCAATATTAGATTTGATGTACTGCTTGCTATTCACATTGCTTTAACATTAACGGTGTCGTTTTTGTACTCGGACATTAACATGTCACATTACACAATGACACACATTTCATTTTACCATCAATGTTAAAGTTGAATTTTTGTAGCCGGGTGTGTACAGTAAAGTTATTGCTAACATTATACTAAATCTGTTTATCAGTTGGAATCAATGTTGGACACAATACAATTCACGCTTGTGATAATAATGACGCGGTGAACACAGATCGAGGGTGCACCAGAATGAGCACGCTAAGCTGCGTTAGTGAGAGAGCTGCGAATGCACATATGGCTAAGCATACAGGTTCATATAAAAATCAGTAACCGCAGTTTTTAAAAAAAATATATATATATGAGCCTAAAAATTTATTTAAAGTATATTTTGAAATATTTAATAAATATACACTAACATTTAAAAAAATACATTTTAAATATTTTTTAGAAACAATGGCAAAGACCCCCTGTAATTATGCCACATACCACAAGGGGTCCATGGACCACTGGTTAGGAAACACTGACATTGTTACAATCCGTTTATGACTAGATACTCGATTTAAATGGCATTTGCATGATTTGTCCATCAAAGACAAGTATCACCCTAACCTGTATGTCTGAGCTGCTGCTGCTGCTTTTTGGTTGCCTGCTGATCTGAGTGCATCCTCAGCCTTGTCCAGATCCTCTTTGCTGTCAGAGCCTCCAGCAGAGCTGCAGTCTGAGACTAGGAGAGGGGCCTTCTGGCCTGCAAGTGTTTATATACTCCGTTTTTAGTTTTCATTTATTGGCAAACTTCATTCCTGAAGACACAAATAATGAACACTCACCTTTCTTTTCTGACTGGTTCTCAGAGTTACTGGAGCTGCTGGGACAAATACTCAATCAGTCATGTCAAACGCTCAGAGTCGCTGTACATATTTTGTTTTTCCCAGAGAATGAGAAGATTGTATTGTTTAACAACCTAAAATTCTATGGCAACCCATCTAAACAGAAACTGAATAAAATTTGTGTAATGCATATGTTAAATTATATTGTAAAAATAACTGATTGTGCTGATTTGCCTTTTGAGGATTTATGAACAGATATATTTTAATGTAAGACGGATGTCAGTGCATTACACAGTGCACCTAAGTCAACTTAAAACCAAAGGAAAAAAAAATCTAGCCAATTTTGTAACATTATTATTTGTACAGCACAAACGCAATCTGTGCGTGTTTATGAATCATCTTGCATTTAAAAATCATTACAACAAAGAAGAAAAACAAACCAGCACAACATTATAACAAATGTGGATATATTTATTTTCTTATATATGGAAGGGCAAAGCCCATCAACAGCCAACTTCACAATTTATAACCTGAATTACACAATATTTTATAATAATAATAATAATAATCTAATCACTAATGAATTAACAGTAAGTCTATGAGAATCACTACAAATAACTAAAAGTATAATTAAACAAGATAAAAACCACAAGAGCTGTGAATACATCAGGTTAAATGTGTTACATACACCTGGAGAGCTACAGAGCACACCAAGTGTGATGTAAGAAAAACATCTTCCAGGGGCCGAGCAGTAACTAGTTCTGTGGATTAACGGTAGATCTGTCTCAGCCAAGTGAAATGCTCAGGATGGCTTGTACTGCTTTGGGAGATCAGCATAACAACATTTAGAGCTTCAGCAGGACTGTATAGTCATTAAAAGGCCATCAAAGCTGAATAAACTGGGGTAAGATGCTGATAGTTTCTTTTCCTCATAAGGATGCAGGCTCACACATTCTGAAGGGCAGCCAGATGGCAACATGCTAAAATGATATGATGCATGAATCCGTGCATCATTTGTTCTTTTTATATTCGTTTAAGAAAGTTTAAGAACCAGATATCAGAAAATGAAAAAATGGCTTGCTATTTTATTATTCATTTACAAATCCAAAACAAAAAACAGGTTGTGTTCTGTTCTTTCAATCTCATGATCAAGTTAAAAATAAGAAATTAGAAATTGGGTCTAATGTCAGGTTTCATTTTAACATTTTATTTTTTTTTCGGTTGGCTATGACCTGGATAAAGGTCTTTTTTCCCCCCCTCACTGAAGAGCATTGAGAGTTTTGTACTATTTAAGGGAGCCGGCAGAAACATTAACTGCAGTTAAACCAGTCACTCTTCCTGAAACTACAGTTATATACAGCCTAAAAGTTTTTATTTATTTTATTTTTAAAAATCCAATAAAAGTCTTTGTATTTACAATTTCACATAAAAAAAAAATGGACAAAATCGATCAAGCTTGAAGAGACGCTATAATAAAAATACATTAAAAACATTTACGAAACTTTTTTCCCCCCATTAGTTTTATTATCATTATTATTATTTTTTAAATCTAACCATAAATAAATTTTAAATAGTATAGATGGTTCATTAAAGGAAGGACCCATTTCTGGGTCATAGCCAACCGAAAAAAAGAAAATGTTAAAATGAATGTTTCTAATTACTTCTTATTTGTTTTTTCGTTTTGGATTTGTAAATGAATAATAAAATAACAAGCCATTTTTAAAAAAAATTTCTGATATTTGGTTCTTAATTGAATATGAAAAGAACAAAATGATACACAGATTCACAAGATATGACAGCGTACACTGGTTTCTTAGCATGGGGTTAAGCAAATGTCCATTTTTCTCAAATTCCCGTTCCAAGATATAAGCATAGCTTTTGTTTTTACGGAAAACTTCAGGCTTTAGTGTGAGCAGTGGTAGCTCAGTGGTTAAGACATTGGGCTACTGATTGGAAGGTCATGAGTTCAAATCCCATCACTGCCAAGCCTTTGAGCAAGACACTTAACCCTCAACTGCTCAGATGTTATCTATCTAGATGTATAATCTTGCCATTAGTGTAAAATGAGTATCAAAGTATACAGACATTTTGTCATTCAACTACAGGTTGCTCACTCATGATATAGATTATGATTTTCTTGCTGAATAAAATCACAGCACAGCTTTTAGAAAATGTAGGTTTGAGATATAAATGGGCTTCTATGGAGTTTACACTTCATTGCACATTTGGGGAGAAAAATAAACTCAAAAAGTACAACAAGGGCAGCATTGTGCAAGCTGGAATTTGGTGCTTTGATGCCTGTGATGCAGCTGGTGTGAACTGAAACACTTTTTAAAATGAGACTGAATCAAGTCTTGATGTGGCATGTGATGCATGCAGGGCATCTGGTGTGAACTGGCCTAAAGATTTAAGGTTAGTAACAGTTTAGTGCCATGCCCAAATTACCTGCAGAAAGGCTGAAACTCTGTGAAATTGGGCCATCCTGAACCATGATGCTCCTCGTTGGCCTGGTTGGAGGCAGAGCCCCAGGCAGTGTCCTTCGTTTCATCAAAATCAGCGCTGCACACAGGACCTAAACAAAATGCACCTCAGAGGTCAATCTCTAAATGAAGACTAGCTGAGACTTGCATTAGAGTAACTGAAACACAAGTTAGGACATGGCAGAATGTGTTTGATGGGGGCAGATTAGAAGAAAACTTACTCGGTGGAGTCTGTGGTTTGGGGCATTTTGTGCTGGTTGCTGCTTGAGTTGAGACCTGACTCTCCCCTTCCTCATGTTCCTCCTCTTTGGCCGACCTGCGGCCCCGCTTCCCATTCCTCACAGAACCTTTAGGTGAGCTTCCTGAAGATAAAGACACACCAAACCTAACAGAAAAAAAAAGGACATTTTACTATCACTCAGTCATTACCTGCAGAATCAAGATTTTAACACAAACCTCCTCAAAATGTTTGCCATTTTATTCCTACATAGCAAAAGTTGCATACCTAGATCGGGATTTCACTTGAGTTGCATAGCTGATCTCTTTATCCTCCCAAATGTCTTCTTCTTCTTCACAGTCATCAAACTGCTGTATTCTCTCTTTACAGCAAGCCTCAAAGGCAGCAGCACTGGCCTATAATTATATACAAGGGCATTCCCAGACATGCATTATCATTCATCAAACACAATCCAAATTAAAAGTATATGCTTGACTACCAGCTCCAGACACTTACACTATTATCATCTGCATCAATACTGAAGTTAATCTCAGCAATTCGATCAAAAGTAGCACTGAAAGCAAAACAGAAATTAAGAGTGAGATGTGTCAAGAGATGACACAGTATCAGGAGGTGATTAGTGTAGGTTCTAATAAAAGTACTAATCTTTTAAAAGCTTTATGGTTTCTATTGGTGCACAATTTACTATTTATATACTTAAAAGTGAAACTGTATTTGGGCCATGCAGCTCCTTAGTGTCACCTGCCTGCAGAAATCTGCAGAGATTTTGTCGGTCTCACAAAAGCTTGCAGAGCACCACACTAGCTCTGAAGATCGTGCATGGGGCAAGGATTACAGGCAATTTTGGACCTACCCATCTGTACTGCACGATGATGCCCAGACTCATCCCCTGACGAACTCAATAACTGGTGCGCTTGGTTTAACAAAATTAACTCGGCGACACATGTGGAGGCCCCACCCAGCAGAACCAGACTGCAATTAATAGACACCGACACGCTTAAACATTTAACAAGTCAATGCATGGAACGCTCCTGACTCGTTGAAGAATCTCCAGGATTCTGCCAAACAACAAGCAGGCTCTGAGTGTTAGTACAATTTAAGAGCTTCAGGAAACACAGAGGGGCTCACTCTGCAGTCAACATCAACGGTTCACTTATAGAAAATCAACAGCAGCTTTAGACTCCTGGGCTGTCAGACTTGGTCACTTGGTCCATAAACGCCAACACCATCCTCAAAAAGGCACAGCAGCATCTGTCCTATCTGAGGAGACTTAAGAACATTGGAACAAACACTGTGGTCAACTTTTACCGATGCATAATAAAAAGTTTCCTGATTGGGTGTAAATCTGTGTGGTTTAGCAACCTGAGCGCATATGACCAAAAACTCCTTCATATCATGATTTACTTATCCAGATGTTGGACAAGAGCCCAGTCTATAATCATGGACTCCTCTCACGCAGCTCACCCATAAGAATTCCATTGTTTTTGTACCATGTGTATTCCGGAAACATATGAAAATAAAGAGAACTTAAAGGCACAGCAACATCTGTTCTTTTTGAGAACTTTGTGGGGCTACAGCAATTTGGTACCGGAAATATTTAATACTGACATTACTCTTTCTAAGTTGCATAGAACACTAAAAAGTGACCGTAAGTCAGTAGACTACATGATTTATGACAATAGCTCAATGCTAACACTGAAGTGCTGAAAGTTGACTGGCTGATGGTGGCCATGTTTATGAAGTCATCAGAAAATCTACTTACAGATTACACAACAATGAAGTAAATCAGATTTCAATCAGACTTATGGTTAATGAAAAACAAGCATTTTAACTTAATCCTGTCCCCTATGGACACCAATTATGTGAAGATAAGCCAAAAGTCCTAGGACTAGTTCACAAAAATAGGCTTCACATGCAAATTAGCTCAACATCTAAGTGGGCAGAGCTAAATGATTTTGAGGCTTTTTTTTTTTTTTTTTTTGAAGAACTCTAGAAGAAAAGAATTTTGTTTATAGGAGATACGGTTCATGAGAAATTGGTCAAAAAATTAAAACTCTGTGCTACAGCACCACCATTAGGCCGATTGGGCCCAGCTCACCATTTTAGCATCAATTTTGAGAAAACAGGCTAAAAAACCTAGCATCTGTTAGGCTGTAAGAACATGGGTTTTTGCAGATTATCTAAACCACCTTCATTTTGTGTGGGCTGGGCTAACTACAACAAGAGAGATTTATTATGGCTTGAGTGAGTGAAGAAGACCAAGGAAGAATTGGACACCTCATTTTACAAGCGGTATGCTTGTTTGTATGTCCAAATCGGACTTACTGATCCTGAGAAAGTTACTTAAACTTAGCTCTGCCCCTATGGTCGACCATGCTCCAATTTTGGCGGTCTTCCTCAAAACTTTGCACTGAACATGGTGTTCAGGTTTGGTGTAAATCCATTCAAGCTGTCCTGAACTACAGCTTTTTGAGTACATCAAGCTCCACCTCACTAGGATTGATTGGGATGTGGCAGCCATACTGCTTAGAAATTTCAACATCTGTTGGATAATTACTGAGTTTCAGACTCTTGTAAGTATTTTGACACCAATCTTGTGAAGGTAGGCCCAAAATCCTAGGATGAGATCACAAAAGTTTGTTTCACATATTATGCAAATGAGCTTGATCAGCCTTCCAAGAAACTTTTATCTGAATCTAACTCCATCCCTATGGATGATCACATCCCAAACTCTGCAGATGACCTTGTTCTAAACATGCCTTACAAATTTTGTGCGAATCTATCCAAAGAGTGATAAGTTACAACTGTAAGTAAATTAGACTCCACCCCACTATAATTGATTGCCATGTGGCAGCCATATTCTTTAGAAATCTCAACATGATAATTTGACCATTATTGAGGTTTAGACTCTGCTGGCCAATTTCTTGAAGACAGGATAAAAATCCTAGGACTATTTCACAAACGTAGGTTTTGCTTATTATGCAAATTAGCTCAAAATCTAAGCTAAGCGGTTATTGAGACTTTTTTTAAAAATTTATTTTGGAGACATTAGGGAATCAGTGGAAAAGGGTGTTTTTGTATGACTTACCTTTCACAAGATAGGAGTCAAAACGTAAAACTATACATTAAAACTATACAACAGTAAAACTAAAAGTGTAAAACTATACTATAGTGCCACCATTAGGGCAATCAGGCTCATCTCTATTGAGCAAGTTTCATGCCGGTACCATCTATGGTACATGATCAGTTTTGATCAGTTTTAACAGAGAAAAAGAAGAAAGTGAAGAAAGTGACATGTGAAGGCCAATGTATGGTAACCCATACTTGGAATTTGTCCTCTGCATTTAACCCATCCAAGTTAGTGCACACACATTAGGAGTTGTGAGTAGTGAACACACACTACAAACCGTGAACACACCCAGAGCAGAAGGGGAAGAATAAAACCCTAACGAAAACAATAGGGGTCCAAACACTACATCCTTGGCCCCCCAAACCCCCCAACTCCCAACCAAACTTGGTGCTTGGACACCTAAAAATCCGAACAAAAATAACAGGGTTCCTTCGTACTTGGGCCACTAATAATAATAATAATAATAATAATAATAATAATAAGACAATTAAAACTTCAAGAAAAATTGAGTCAGGACAGAAACTCACTTGATATTTTCATCATGTTCACTGAACTCCTCATCATTGAAGCCAAACTGATCTACAAAGTTAGCAGTCATCTGCTGAATCTGATAATCAGAGAATGCCTGGATGATAAACAGGTAATAATGACATAGCTGTTAGTCATGTCAGGAAGATCGGCCATTTTTATACCATTCTGGATGACACTTGACAGTGTTCACAAAGTGTATTTTTTTGTAAACACAATCATTGACTATACCTGTTGGATAGACAGATCATTGGGGAAAGGGCTCTCCATGTCATCATCTTCACTAGAAGAATGCAGGTTATGTGTGCTGACCTGTAACAAGGTAAGACCCAGCATGATGCAATACTGAACAAATTCAGGGTGCAGTAACAACACAAACCAGTAATTACTAGGGGTGTAAATCACAAGTTTCATGACGATACGATCTAATATCGATTATTTAACCAGTGATTCAATATTTGCCGAAACATCAATGACTGCCACGATGCGATTTCAAATTTGATCGATTCAAAGGCCTGCGATTGATATTAAACGATGTGCCTGTTTCACACAATCAGTAACATTTCTATTAATTCACAGATGTGACCAAAATATATTTTGAAAAATTTATCGAGCTTTTGTTCACTATGAAATACTACATATAGGAATAAGGACCCGTGATGAACTTAAACCATGACGTCCGGGAAGTGGCTGGAATTAGAGTGTCCTAATAAAGGTCCATCTCAGGGCCGGAGTAGGACCCATTTTCAGCCCGGGAGTTTAATGCCCAGGACCAGTCCATTTTTTTCATGGTGGAAGAACTTGGATAAATGAGGTGACAGTTCAGTTCTTTCCATCCCGTTATATTTATTACTGCTATGTTTCAACAAGAATATAAAGATAAATAACAAATGACATACTGAGTATTGCTTTCTGTTACAAAAAGTCCAACTGTAACATTATGGAAAAAAATGTTGGTTTGCATTCAAACAAATATGAAGTACTTCAGTAAGCTACCTCGTGGCACAGCATGAGATGACGATGTGTTTATATCTACATGGTAATGACCTGGGTATGCACTCGTGTGAGAGAGAGAGAGAGAGAGAGAGGGTATGCTCTGAGCCAAATGACTTGAGAAATCTGCATTTTTAGGGCATAAGTAACTGATGCGCTGCTTTAAATGCAAATGTTGTGTAATTAGTTACTTTAGTTATCAGTCATGCAATAATGTAACATATGTTTTATCTGTGTGTGTGTGTGTGTGTGTGAGGTACGGAGAGAAAGCAGGCCAGTGGTACATCTGCCAGCCCAATTTATGAGCGGCCCACTGGGAATTCTCCCGATTAGCCACTCCGGCTGGTCCATCTTAAAAATTATAAATGCATCGATGTTTACGCATTGCATCGATACATCGGCTCGTTGGTTATTTGATTGATACATCGATCCATATCGATGGATCATTACATCCCTAGTAATTTATTATTTTGTAAAATACAACTTTATAAAATATTAATATATGATTTATATGATGAAATACTTTTGAGAGAAATCATTTGAGCTCATTAAATCTATAGCTGTGTGTGATTACTAGTAGCTAATTTTAGCTATGAGGGTTACATCACTGACTAGCTAATCTCAGGCTTGTTCAGCTTCATAAACTCTCACTGTGCCATTTCATGCACGTGTGCTTGTCTGGTGCGGTCATAGACTGTTGGAATTGGTGAAATTTTGTCAAGTGTGTGCAGGCTAATCAGTATGAAATGTATCATTATTGTATGATGGAATGGTGGGTGTGGTTGGGTAAAGGATGTGAAATGTGCAAATCTTAATAACGGTAAATGTGTAGGCACTTCTGTGTGCCTTTCTGATCAGGTTTTGGGTAACTAATTGAACTTGGAATGTATAGTATCTTGGAAAAATTTATCTGCCCCAGTAATAATAATAATAATAATAATAATAATAATAATGATGATGATATAATCTGCTCACCAAGTCTACTGTGTTTCTCCTGTTTGTTTCTCTAAGGGTTTCTCCCACAAAACTCTCCCAACGCCCTCTGCAGTCCTCAGGGAGCTCTGAAAATATTCAACAAAGAAAAAAAAAGGGGGGGGGGGGGGGGGGGGAGTTGTAGCCTATCCAAAAACATCATTATAAATAATGCCATTCTTATACATCCACAAACAAATTGTAGGCTTGGGAAAGAATTGCTGCAAAGTCTAAGATGTTCACAAACATTCCTTCATTTAAATTGACTAATAGATACATTTTATGTAAACTTGGAATTGATATAATCAGGACACGGATATTTTTCAGTATGCAGCATTTTTTTTGATGAAACACAAGCAATTAAAGCCTCAGATATCTTTAGATATCCTCAGATGCCTTATGTTCCTCTCCTTTTTACTCAGAGTTTCCGCTGTTAGATGTTTTTATTACAGTTACAATGTTGGCCTCAAATGGGTGAAAAAAAGAATAGACAAGCTCAAAAAAGATGACTGATGTCGGATCGATGTGGCATGATGTCACATTCCCAAGACTTATACAATCCACACACACACACACACACACACACACACACACACACACACACACACACACACGTAAACCTACCTTTGATGAGATCACTAATCTGAGACTGGACATGTCCTTTCTCCAGGTTCTGTACCACAGTGTTGGCGATTCTAGTCAGATGACCCATGTTACCTCTCCTCATCCCACCCTCAGCTCTAGAGAGATCAGAGACCATAAAACCAACAGTAAGAGAAAGAGCATCTACACTATAATACATATCCTTAATTAAAAGTGGTTATATGGTGAAAAACTGAAGCAGCTCATACTGAATTCTGTCATTCTCCTCCCAGGCATCCAGAATCCTTTGCACCAAGCGACACTGTTGGAAGAGCTGCACAATACATACAGACAGAAAGACAGGGTGGACTCTAAGCACAATGACAAACTTCAATACAATCAGCAGCGGCTTATGACCATAAATTTTAGCGTAACCCTTTAATAACCAGTTGAAAGACAACATAGTCATCTAGCGTACAGTCTAGCAGCTGAGCAGGATGTTATAACCTATGTAGATTTTACTAAGATTAAAGAGAAAAAAATCTAAAAAAAAAAATAAAAAAAAACCAACTACATAGCAATAAGAAATCATTATTATGTGGCTAAATACACAAAAATGAATCCAAAACATTACATTACTGTTTAAAATTGCTGGGCTCTACTGACCAGAAAAAAAAAAAAAGAGTGATAAACTTTGGTAGACAGGATACTAGCCTCCTACCAAAGATTTTTGTGGCCAAGACAATTTCAGCCAGAGGCATTAATCAGAATGTCTGTGTGATTGTTTGATTAATTAATAGTATTATTTTTTAGCTCCACCCATATCTGGGCAAGAAGAACACCCAAATGGGCTACTTGCACTGAAGGCTGTTATACACTTCTGTTTTGAAATTGTGCAGTTTTCAAATTTCAACATGACGAAAATGAGTGTTCATAAGACAAATGAAGAAATATAATAAGCACTGCTGTGTCCCTCTCTGGACAGCGTCTTCAGAATCTAACAGATTCCCAGCTCAGTGAGCTCAAGAGATGACAGTTAACAAACCTATAGTACTGTGCAAAAGTTTTAGGCAGTTGTGAAAAAATTCTGTAAAGTAAGAATGCTTTCAAAAATAGACATGTTAATAGTTTATATTTATCAATTAACAAAATGCAAAGTGAGTGAACAGAAGAAAAATCTACATCAAATCAACATTTGGTGTGACCACCCTTTACCTTCAAAACAGCATTAATTCATCAATTCTTCTAGATACACTTGCAAAAAGTCAGGGATTTTGTAGGCATATGAAGTGAAGTGAAGTGACATGTGAAGGCCAATGTATGGTAACCCATACTTGGAATTTGTCCTCTGCGTTTAACCCATCCAAGTTAGTGCACACACATTAGGAGTTGTGAGTAGTGAACACACACACTACAAACCGTGAACACACCTGGAGCAGTGGGCAGCCATTTTGGGGAGCAGTTGAGGGTTAAGGGCCTTGAACTCACGACCTTCCGATCGGTAGCCCAACTTCTTAACCACTGAGCTACCACCGCCCCCATATAGTCAGGTGTATGATTAAACAATTAATTATACCAAACAAGTGCTAATAATTATCAATTCACTATGTAGGTTGAAACACAATCATTAACTGAAACAGAAACAGCTGTGTAGGAGGAATAAAACTGGGTGAGGAACAGCCAAGCTCTGCTAACAAGGTGAGGTTGCTGAAGACAGTTTACTGTCAAAAGTCATACACACAGACAGGGGTTTCCAGATGTGCTGTCCAAGCTCTTTTGAAGAAGCACAAAGAAACGGGCAACGTTGAGGACCGTAGATGCAGTGGTCGGCCAAGGAAACTTACTGCAGCAGATGAAAGACATCAGGCTTACTTCCCTTCGCAATCGGAAGATGTCTAGCAGTGCCATCAGCTCAGACCTGGCAGAAACCAGTGGGACCCTGATACACCCATCTACTGTCCGGAGAGGTATGGTCAGAAGTGGCCTTCATGGAAGACTTGCGGCCAAAAAGCCATACCTCCAACGTGGAAACAAGGTCAAGCGACTCAACTATGCACAAAAACACAGGAACTGGTGTGCAGAAAAATGGCAGCAGGTGCTCTGGACTGATGAGTCAAAATTTGACATATTTGTCTGTAGCAGAAGGCAGTTTGTTTGCCAAAGGGCTGGAGAGCGGTACACGAATGAGTGTCTGCAGACAACAGTGAAGCATGGTGGAGGTTCCTTGCAAGTTTGGGGCTGCATTTCTGCAAATGGAGTCGGGGATTTAGTCAGAATTAATGGTCTCCTCAATGCTCCTGGAAGTGATGGTATGGACCCCACAGAGCCCTGATCTCAACATCATCGAGTCTGTCTGAGATTACATGAAGAGAGAAGCAACTGAGGCTGCCTAAATCCACAGAAGAACTGTGGTTAGTTATCCAAGATGTTTGGGCCAACCTGCCTGCCGAGGTCCTTCAAAAACTGTGTGCAAGTGTACCTAGAAGAATTGATGCTGTTTTGAAGGCAAAGGTGGTCACACCAAATGTTGATTTGATGTAGATTTTTCTTCTGTTCACTTTCTTTGCATTTTGTTACTTGATAAATATAAACTATTAACATGTCTATTTTTGAAAGCATTCTTACTTTACAGCATTTTTACACACCTGCCTAAAACTTTTGCACAGTACTGTACGTCATGACCATGTCATCATTTCCACTCATACAAAGACAGATACTTCATACCAGATAAGCTAGAGGAACCCAAAACCACAGAGGGTCAGAGAAGACCGGCAAAAAGTACAGTGCCATTGCTCTTTGAATGAAATTCACACAGAATTCACACAATACGACCCAGTGTGTGGGAGAGTAAGGCACTGGATAAAACTAAACACCGAATATTATACCTTCTTCTTCTTATTATTATTATTAAATTACTAATACATTTACATGCCAACATGACATAACACGACTAACATGCAGTAGCAATATTTAATTTTGGGTTATCATGGTTGGAAGAAAAAAGAAAAAAAGACAACCTGACATGATAAACTGTCAAAGAAATCCACAATAATAATTTAATGTGTCTAAATGCTATTATCATGAGTGGTATCCAGCTTCAACTGAGACACCCCGTTAGCAACAAGACACTCTGCAGTGAACTGTGTGAGCTTGCATGTTCGTTTCTGTTAATAGGTATTTTCTTACCTTCATAGGTGTGTATTTATAGCGAAGGGTGCAGTTAGAAGGGGCTTTGTAAGTATTTTTACATATCAGATGAACGTCACTGACATTTTCACTGACAACTTCGGGAGCTCTTGCAGACACCTACTGTAAAATACCACAATTACGAGTGTAATGAATGAACCAGAAACACAGGAACCGTTGTAAATATAATGCAGAAGTGTTCATGCAAGTAGCCCATTCAGCATGGGTACTTAAGTACAGCACGGTTTGCTTGGCCGTGCTTCATGGAATGGAGCTCCTGAGCTCAGTTTCATGGAATTAGCAATGGCGTGGAGGATTATGGGCAATTTGCCGAGCAAAGCTGCACTGTCAACACTATAAATCTCCAAATTGTTCCCTGACTATCATGAAAGTAGGGCAGAACTACAGCAGACATGTTGCAGTGATTACATTGGCCACCAAGGCAGCACGGGTGGGCGCGTGCGGTGCGTCTGTGTTGCTATTCTGGCCATCTGAGTCAGGCTTGTCTTCATGGTTCTGGAGAATCGAAGCATGCAGACCCATGTGAGCTGAGTGGTTCAGAATCGACGTCACACACATCTCTACTTGAAAGTGCAAGAAGTTATTCCAGGTGTATTTAAAGAATAAATCCTGTAACCAAAAAAGAAAACCAAAGTAAAAATTCCAAAGTTTTTTCCAATGTGAAACTCAGTAGAGCTCACAGGCTTTTGTTCAAACTGTGTAACAAAGGATATTTTCCTTTACAAACATACAAGTAAATGAATAGCAAGGAGAATGTAAAAAAAAACATAAAATGAAGTGTGTGTGTTTGGGGGGTGGGGACAGAATACCATGAGTCCAGAGATTAAGTCAGAGTAAATATGAAGAGATAACTTCTCACCAGCAGAAGGTCCATGGTGTTAAGCCTGCAGAGCTCTTGCCAGATGCTGCTGTCGCTTGTCTGCAGTAGAGAGGCCACCAGCCTGGCCACATGAAGGCGCGCGTTCCCCAGCGGCTGCTCCAGAACACCAACAGTTGTGAGTATTGCACTTTTCTGCATTGGAGAAAAGAGCAGAAAAAAGTGGACAAAACGAACAAGTGGATTAAAGGAGCAGTAGTTTAAAAAAAAAAAAAAAGTCTCTGAATGGAAACATTGTGCATTTCATACAGGTAGAAGTCTTAAAAATTAATTGCACTCTTACTGTTAGCTCAGTGAAGCAGATTTACTGAGGAGGTACCTTAGGAGGGTCCAGTAGAAGTTGTTGGAAGTCCTTTAGATGAGGCTCAATTGTACGTAGAATACTGCTGTTGACAGTGTAAGACCTTTCACATCCCTGAGAATACAGCTCCATTAGACCCTCCAGCCTGAAACAGGAGGCAGAGGCAATTTTTCCAAGTTAAAAACAAACAAACAGAACTGGTGTACATTAAACATATAGTGCTCCTACATTCAATGAATAAAAAAAAAGAAAGTGCACTATAGTAATTCAAGGCATACAAACTTATGATTTACGTCTTACCTCTAAACTCCCAAATGTTTTCAAATCAACATCAAACCTAATGTGATTTTAATGCATCATTTTACGCATTTACCACCCATGGTTCTCAAACTGGGTTCAGGGGCCCCCAGGGATCCAGGTTTTTTGTTTTTACTTTGTTAGAGTGGTGGAAGTCACAAGTCACCATTATCAAAGTCATTATATTTTTTATTACAATATTTTTGTATTTTAAATTGCTATATTGTGCTATACTGTTATTCCTGACAGTTAATTGCCCCAAAACGTAAAAATAAATGCCACCTCATTGTTAATTTCCCCAAAACCCAAATATAACTACCCCTCTGAATGGTAAATGCCACAAACACAAAAATAAATATCCCCCACTGCTAAATGCTCCAGGCACAAAAAAAAAACAGCCTCTGCTAATGCCCTAAACCCAAAAGCAAATTCCCTCCTAACAGCTAAAAGTCCCAACCCTGAGAATAAACTCCCCTCTCATTTAATTCACTCCTGACAACAATGTCTTTGATCTGTCTGAAGGAGACGAGTAAAAGTTTAAATGAAAAGGAAAGAAGTTTCCAGATCATGCTTCAAGATTTTGAAGTTTTTAGTATAAATTCCTTCACTGTTTTGTTAGTGAGCTAATAAAACAGCACCAAAGGAATTCTCTCTGTCCTAGCAGTGGACTGTGTAGACACATATAGAAACATCAAAAGACCTTCCTGTCAGGAGTGAATTAAATGTCCAGTCGAATATAACTATAGTACTTCTGTATGCAAGCATCCTAGATGTTCCACTTGTAAATTTATTAATGCAGCTACTAAAATCACAGGCCCTCCTTGAGCATCACCGCAGGATTTTAATTTTTTGAACAACAGATGCAATCAGCTATACATCGAACAAACCGAGAGGAAACTGGCCAATCGTTTGTTTGAGCACCTTCATAAAATAAGATTTCTTATTTCCTGTAGCAAGACACTTCAATATTAATGACATCTCTGTGTACATCACCAGGAACATAATGAGAAGGGTGTGTGTCTGTATATTATATATAACTGTGCAAAAGTTTTAGGCACCCTATTTTTTTTAGTACAATCTTTGTATTTTTTTTTAAAAATATTTTATGACTTCTACATTATCAAGTCAGTACAAAAAAACATTTTAGATTCCCAAACATTAGTTTTCTAGCACAGAATTAAATGTTACAGAAAAATGTTTGTATGTCATTAAAGAAAGCAGCATATTACGTAAGAGACACTTTTCAGACAAAAAACACAATGAAGGCTGCTGGATTTTGCTGCAAAAATAAGAAGCGAGTGCGAAAGTCAAAGTGTCCAGAAGAACTGTGTCTGGTTCTGCAAGATGCTCAATAAAACTTACCAGCTCATTTCCTTATAAAACTTCACACATTGTACCGGAGACTACTATTTTTTATTTTTATTTTTTTGTCTCACCAAATATTCACTTTGTTTCATTTACTACTGTTTACTGCTCTTTATGGTATTTTTTAATCATTTAATTTAATTATTTTTAAGGCATCTTTACTCTACAGCATTTCTTTGCATGTGCACTGTACATACACACACACACACACACACTCCTTATGTTCCTAGTGAGGCACACAGAGATATCATTAATGTGATGTCCATCGCTGCTGAAGTCTCTATGTGTGTGTGTTCCTGCTCCTTATGCGGTTGGTTGGTGGGTGGATAGGTAGGTAGGTAGATACAGTTGCAATCAAAATTATTCAACCTCCATTGCAAATCAGGTTTACTGTCAAAATGTACAGACTTTCAGCTGTTTGCAATGAACAAATCAAACAAAAGGAATTAAAATAGTTCAACACAACGAATGCTTCAAGTGGTTTCTCCAAAATCAACTGAAAATGCAACTTATAATGACTTCTCCAGTCTCAAAATTATTCAACCCCTTCATGGCAAGCATCTTTAGTACTCAGTAGAGCACCCTTTTGCTGTTATAACCTGCTGCAGACAAGATGCATAGCCAGACACCAGCTTCTGGCAGCGTTCCTGAGGAATCTTGGCACATTCCTCATGATTGGGTTTGCATGCTGCAACCACCTTCTTCAAATCCCACCAGAGATTTTCTATGGGGTTCAAGTCAGGTGACTGTGATGGCCCTGTAGAATCTTCCAGGATGACTTGTGCAACCAAGCCTTGGTGGAATTTGAGGTATGCCTGAGATCATTGTCCTGTTGGAAGTTCCAATGACGCCCAAGCTTCAGCTTCCTCACAGACGGCATGACGTTTTCTCCTAGGATTTCCTGATACTTCAATGAATCCATCTTGCCTTCCACACGCTGCAGGTTTCCAGTGCCAGAGGATGCAAAGCAGCCCCAGAGCATCACCAAGCCACCACCATGCTTGACTGTGGACAGAGTGTTCTTTCTTCATTCTTCTTTCTCCAGGCATACCCCTGATCCATCATGCCGAAAAGTTCCAGTTTTGTTTCCTCGCTCCACAGAACAGAATCTCAAAACTTCTGTGACTTATTTATATGATTTTGAACTTTTCTTGTGCTTTTGGGTCAGTAGTGGTGTACATCTTGGAGTTCTGGCATGGAAAACTTCTGCGTTTAGTACGCGCCATACTGTGCTCACTGAAACCTCAGTGCCTGTTGCCACCAAGTCTTGCTGCAGGTCTTTTGCAGTCACTCGAGGGTTTTTCACAACCTGCCTTCTCAGAAATCTGGTTGCATATTTCTGAATTTTTCTATAAGTAGTGTAGGTTACAAATGTAGAGGCATGCAGGGATGGAAACTTTAAACACATTTTTCTTCTTTTTCACTTTTAACCAGATCTTAAAATGCTATAACTCTACTTGTGATTGACGTGTGCTAATAATACACCACTCTCAGTTCAGGAAAGCCTGTAGTTTTCAAATCTCTATATAGTAGAAAAATACTAAATTTCATCATGTGAAGGATTTTCCCAGGCCACCACACATAAAAGTACAAAGTTGTTTTCAGTGTTCAGTAAAAATTGCTTGTAGGGGTTAAACTCACCCTGTCCTCCTTGACTCCAGTAATGTCAGAAGCACTTGCGTTCCATTGACCACAGAGGCTTCACTGGACATCTTCTCAAACATGCTCTTTAAAAGCTGTGCCACATTCTCTTCTCTAAATATAAACAAAACTATTATAACAGGTAATAGTTAAAAAGTATTTCTCTCTTATGCATGTTGAAAATCATACCTGAACATAATCATGTTCAAAATAATACCTGGCATTCCTATGGCCCTTGTACAAGCCTTTGAACATAGCTGACCACTTAGTTATTTGTGTTAAAAAAAACTTTTTTTTTTTAATTACTAAGTGATTTACCGAGGGGCCAATAAATCCTCTCAAACTTTTTTTTGGTTTGCAAACAATAGTATATGCTTTATCTCACATCTATGTTTAATAGACATAACAAGGGCCATTATTATGGCTTATCTGTTGACAGTTTTCCTGAATGTGACATATTACGAGAGAAAATCTTTTCCTCCAAAGTGCATCAACCAAATGGTAACTAGATACATGTAGAACTCATAAGAGTATAATCATTCACCACTATGCCTTTCATTCACTGAAGCTTTGTGAACACCTTAGATATCATGCAGTGCAACACTGCATGAAGGGGAGTGTCACTTGTGACCATTCTTAAAAATAGTAGAGACAAGTCTGTTGCAACAACTGACAGGAAAACTTACGACTCCAGGACTGCCAGTAACGGGTCTGGTTCCACGGCCTCTGGGATCTGATTGGCCTGATCTCGACTTAGACGAATAATGTCGCACAGAGTCTGGGACGCATTTGATTGTCTCTGCAGGGGCACAAGAGAACTTTTATTTAACGGCCCAACGTGTGAGTCCCCACAGTCTGTAGTGTTTGAGGAAATTATAGAGGTTCCTTAATCTGTCCAAATCATTTACAGCACCTCCCTTGGTATGCAGATCACATAGGACCTCGTAAGAATGCATTTACTGCATCTCTTCCTAACATCCAGTTGAGTCAGTTTCTCAAGTTATCGGATTAGATTTGCATAAATTGTAGTTAACTGCACAAAAAGAAATCTGCCCTAAAGGCTAAAATCCTTTAGCAGGCAAATAAAAAAAAGCAAGTTATGTTACGCCAGGTTTATGTGGGTCAGTGATGTTCTCACCTCCTCATCTCTCCCTGTGTGCATGAGCTCAGTCAGCCTCTGGATCAGTCGCTCCTCATTCAGCCACTGGAGACAGAACATTAAGCACATTTTCAGAAGCGGGAAACAGGTGGAAACGCTACAAGCAGATTATTAAAAGGTTAACTGCAGTGGAGATTAGTCACAAGAGGGAAAGAAATAGCACAAAATCTTAAAAAAAGCAGGTGTACAAGCAGCGATTTGGCAAGACACTATTAATGACTAGTTAAACTCAATGAAGTGTAAATCCATTTAGTCACTCAGCTGTGGGAAAGGTATAAAGATTCAGTAGAGTCAACCTCGAAGACGGTGGTACTGACTATAGGTTGCCATAGATTACTGATCTATCATCAGTCAGTGCTATTTTTAAAAAATAATAAATCAATTAATTAATCACTAAAACGTTTTAAAAATCTTAAACAGTAAGAGATTAAAATATTAGTGCCATTACTACAGAGTATATGATTTTTGTTTTTTATTCAACCTACACATTTCATAAGATTAATTGCTAAATGATTGGGGAACCATCGCTGAACATCACCGACTATAAGAAACAGAATGTTGAACCCAGAAATGTGTGTGTGCCCTTACATTGAGAACCTCCTGTCTGAGGGGAGCTGGTTCCACACAGCTGATGAGACGCAGGAGCAGATCCATCATTGGGGATACATCTATGTGGTTCAACACCAGGCTGATGAAGTTGTGTTTTTTCCTCAGGAACGAGATCATCTAGATGCAAACAAAATCGTTTTAAATCGCATGCTCTTCTGAGCAAATAAAGATCTAAGCACACACATCAAGTAACATCATATTCATTCAAACACACACACACACAAAATAACAAATTGTCTACTGCATATCAGTGGAAATCCATATGCCAGTTCCACTTTTAAACAAAGTAAACTGGGCACTGCAAGCCATTCATGTTTTAAGGTTTTAAGCGCTTACTTGCTCTGTTTTGCGTGCTATCAGGTTACCGATGGTCTTGCTGAAGAAGGAGGCCAGCAGGGGGTTGAGAGGAGGATCCTGTTCTAGAAAGCTGTAGAGCTTCTCCAGCAAAGATACATCTCCACCCAGCTTGTCATTAATGGTGGTCACATCAGAGGTGAGGAGATCGCAGGCAATGTTCGGAAGTCTAGATGAATAGAGAATAAAAGAATTACCATAGATCATATGGTCTTTATTCTTTTTCTGTCTCTCAATGCCATGTAAAAGAGACTACTATTTTGACAAGCATATACTACTGAGAAAACTGAATAAAATAAGAATAGGAATAAGAATTTCTGGAAAATAATTAAATTGGATGGTGAAATGATGAATGAGAAAACGATTACTAAATAGTCTATCTGAATCGGTAAGTGTTGTCCAGTACAGAGAAAGACATTGGCAACCGATTGTGGAATGATGCTGGGATTACACACACCTCATCAAGTGGTTGGCCTTTTTAAAAAAAAAAAAAAAAAAAAAACGACTCAGTGCGACTTCTTACTTGAAGCGTGTTTTCTCCTCCAGGTCAAAAGAGGGTTCCTCTGTGATGAGGCTGACCAGCTCATGCATGCAGTGGTCCTGTGAGAGAAAGAGCAGGAGTCTGTGGTTCTGTGCCTTGCACTCCTGCAGCAGGTCTTCCTCTTCCATCAGCTCCTTCAGAGTTACATCCTCCCGATCGAGCAGCTGGTCGATGTGGGAGGTGGTGTGCAGGTCAAACTTCCAGAACATGGCAACGGCTGCAAGAGGAAGCACGTGCCTGGACATAGAGTGCAGGCAGCTGTAGTTGTGTGCCAAATCAGTCATATGCAAATTAACAAAAGAACAATAAAAAAAAAAAAAAAATTGTATTAATCTGGCTCTGAACTGAAGTCATAGGAACGATGCGAGATGAAAAGCTAATGGTGCTTTTATTTTTAACACATGATAAACATCTCAGTGTAATGTCAGTAACTTCACTCACGACTTGGGTATGATTTTAGAAGTATTACATTTTGAAAAATACACGTAATTATTATTCACCACAATATAACAATATTATAACAATAATAATCTATATAACAATAATAATCTATATTTTTAACTACAGTGCTTCCTACTGCATGAACTGCACCAAATTTGGATCATAATGTCCGATTTTTTGAACATTAAGCAGTTCATTTGTTCCTTGAAACTTTTTTTTCCCCCTTCACTTAAAAAAAAAAAAAAAAAAAAAAAACTTTTCTCTTAGAAACTTTGGTACTTAAATTTTGTTTCAATTCAGCCATTAAGAGGTGGACTTGCTCTTGTACTTCAGATCATTGCCTTGGTGCATCAAGCAATTGCACTTGAGCTTCAGATCATGGACTGATGACAAGACATTCTCCTTGAGAATTTTCTGGTAGAGCGCAGAACTCATGGTTCTGTCAATTACAGCAAGTTGCCTAGGCCCTGAAGCAGCAATGCGCCCCCACACCATCACACTACCACCACCACCATGTTTCACTGTTTACAAGATGTTCTTATTGTGGAATGCCATGTTAAGTTTACACCAAATGTAGCAGGACCCATGTCTTCCAAAAAGTTCCACTTTCCACTGATTAGTCCATGGAGCATTATTCTATAAGGCTTGAGGATGCAGAATTTTGTTTAATCATAGCATAATGTGAAGCTTGTAGTTTACTTCACATTGCTGGAAAGGTTCTATTTAAGTGATGTTTATGTTCAACAGGGCTGGCAGTAATTGAGCCTGGGTGTGTCTAATCTACTTGAACCCAATTATCAATTAAATTTAGTTAAATGAGTAACTAAGGTGGCTTTTTCAGGGCACTGTACACGCCATAGTGAAATGGACATAAACAAAAAGAGAATTAAACAATCTGTACAGACGACTTTGTACAACGTTTTAAAATGTTTAAATGACCTTATTAATAAAGCATTAATAACAAGAAAGTTAACAGAGCACAACTCAGTGATTAAGTGAATCTCAGTGAATCAGTGATGATTTCCCCACCAATGTAAGAGAGGATAGCGATCTGTGGAGCGAAGAGATAACAAGGCTCATGTTTAAATGGCTCAATTGACTTTTTACCTCGGGTCATGAGACAGAGACTGATGAGTCAAGTGAACTCGTTTCCCACTGTAAACTTATGATTCTTTAAAATTCACAAGTAAAGTAGTTTACGTTAAAACAAAGAGATATGTGGGCGTCGTTCAGTGGAGTTAGAACTGGTTTCAGCTCAAGAAAGCTTGCAGTCTTCAGAACTACATATAGCAGAAAATGACTTTGCCCGAGTGAAGGGTTTTCTCAGGCCTCCATTCGTTCCACATAATGCCTAGTTTTCATATTTGTACTACATAATCAGTAGGGAAATAAACGCTGATACTTCAAAAGTCTGTGGCCTCTAGTGGATAAATTGCATGTTATGAATGAACAGTCATTTACCAGCAGATGAAATGAGTGAATCCTTAATTACACCTTCTCCACAAGTAGACAGGCATTGGAGTGGCAGACAGCAGAGAGCAAGGAGCGAACTAGCATTAATCAGCATGGAGTCCGCTTCCCACCTGAGCCTCCTCAGAACACAAATACCTTACAGGGACACTGGAAGACCAGAAGCATGAGTGAGAAACAAAAACAGAGAAAAGCGTGCAAACAAGTATGACGTAATGTCCGTGACCATAAACCACTTCTCATTCTGGAAATACTTTGCTGTCAGTCAGTGGCTGCAGAACAACCATTACACATGTACCATTTTATCTGCAACAAGACTAAATATATAATGACCTACACTGGTATACCTGCTCATTCATGCAATTATCTTATCAAGCAATCATGTGGCAGCAGTGCATGTATGATATCAAAAAAAAGTCATGCAGATACAGGTTAAGAGCTTCAGTTAATGTTCACATCAAACATCCGAATGGGAAAAACTGTGATCTCGGTGACTTTGACTGGGGCACAGATGATGGTGCCAGGTGTGTTGGTTTGAGAATTTCAGAAAGTGATGATCTCCTGGGATTTTCACACACAAGAGTTTACACAGAATGGAACAAAAAAACAAAAGAAAAGCAATGTTTTTTTCAACCTTCATCTGTCCAGTTTTGGTGTACCCTCAGATTCCTGTTCTTAACTGAGAGGAGTGGAATCCAATGTGGTCTTCAGCTGTTGTAGCCCATCAGCCTCAAGATTCAATGTGCTGTGTGTTCTGAGATGCTTTTCTGCTCAACACGGTGGTAAAAAGTTATTTGATTTTGGCCCGGTTTATACTTCTGCAATGACATGTAAGAGAGGGAGAACGGCTACTTCTCTGGGGAAGGGTGGTGTCAGAAAAATATTTGAGACTCGGTGAGTACATAAATAACATGTTTTTAGAAGTTGATTAAACCCCTCATTTTGACCATTTCTGACGGGTATAATATCTGTGACCATTTGAAATGTCACTGCATTAGTTAATGTCTTTTCAGCATTAACTTGTTTTCTCATGCCTTCGTTTGCTTCAGTGTTGTTTCTCGTGAACTGTGTTTGTGCCATGTCCATTATGTAAAATCCAGCAGTTTCTTATAATTTTTTAGGCACCAGCTCCTCCATGTTGTCAGCCATGCTGCCAAACAAAATGAGGAGGAAATGTAAGCTAAGGAACCATCTACTCTCGCTTATTATTGGTTTGTTTCTGTGTCATTCAGGGTGAACACAAGCTGAACTAGTGAAAAGAGTAAAGTCTGGTTTATAAAACAACTTGGGATGTCACGTCTATGTTTTCAGCGTTACTGACAAAACGTGCTGGGTATCACAGAACTCATGAGCTCGGTGTAAAAACAGACCATGGAGATATTTTAAATGGTTCAAAATTTAAAACTCATTTTGTCCACACCTATTTCTGAAATATTCAAACCATCCATCTGAGATTTTCCCCCCCATCCTGGTGTTACATTTTACATTTATGGCATTTGGCAGATGCCCTTATCCAGAGCGACTTACATTTATGTCATTTTATACAACTGAACAATTGAGGCTTAAGGGCCTTGCTCAAGGGCCCACAGTGGCAGCTTGGCAGAGCTGGGGTTTGAACTCACGACCTTCTGATGTTAGATGTAAACTGAAGCTCTTAACCTGTATCTGTGCTATTTTATACTTTGTGCTGCTGTTTCCTGATTGGATAACTGCATGAAAGTGCAGATATACCGGTGTTCCTATTAAAGTGGCCTTTGAGTTTATAACAAAAAGTGGCCGCTCCACGTATTAGTAAAGTTCACTAGTTACCAGGCACAGACTTGACCACTGAAGTAAAACAGGACTTGTCACTAAAGTTCTTAATAAAATTTACAATACAAATACACCACATCAGAGTGATATGGCTAAACTAGCAGTACTTAAAAAGGTGACTGTTTTCCAAATTTGACCGTTTTATAAACCTTCTAGATGTTTCCATGGAGCCTTGGCATTTGCCATTGAATTGTTTTCTACATAAAAGTCTCAGGGTGGTCTTTTTTGATGATCGCACCGGATGACATTTCGCAAAATGAACTTCAGACATCTGTTAGTGTATTCTGAAAGACTAACAATTATTGAATTGGAATTGATTTCACAGTTAAGAGTCAGTTAAGAGATACCTGGCTATAAAGAAGATCGAGATTTTAGGATTAACATTGTTATATTTTAAATGTTCCTCCTACCTTGCTCATTGAGAATCTGTTCACTTAGCCTTAAGATTCTTTATGATACACGACATATGAAACACACAATTGTAAATGTGGGTCTGTCATCCCTGAGCTACATCATATCTGTCTCCCCACATTCAAAGTGAACAGACAAACATCGAGAGCTTTCCAACTGACTGCTCAGATGTTTTAATGAAGATAACTGAAGAAGTTTTGTTAACAGAAAAATAAATAAATAAATAAATCACTAGCAAATAAGCAGGTTTTGTGTCTGAGCTATTAGTTTTAGTTGCCTGGCAGATAAGTAGTTTTAACAACCAGGAGGAACACACTCCTTTATTGACCCCTGTAAAACAAAACTTTTTATTTATGTAGCTATGTTGAAATGCACTACACGACTCCACATGACGCTGTAACTGTACCGTAAGCTACTCATTCAGCACAAAGCTATTCTATAATTCTCCTCCTAGCAAAACACACAGTCACGTCACAGTTAAACACATCAAAAAAAAAAGTAAAAGGTTAGTAGCCAGATTGAAATAATATGTTTTACTGGCAATAATTTTTATTACCAATTATTTATTACTATGTAATGAAGCACGCTGCAAGCCTAGCGCCAGCTACACCATTTTACCCCGATTACCCAGTTTGAAAGTGTGCGAAAGGGCCGGTGGCTGCGTGCGAAAGGGCCGGTGGCTGCGTGCGAAAGGGCCGGTGGCTCTAATCATTCAGACTGCATCTGCTACTAGTGGACCCCTAGAGGGACATACCATTCAGGACTGGTGGTGATAGCTCAATGATAGCCCTATCTTATAGATGTTGGAGTTGGAGGGCCGTGTGCTCCGTCCACTGCTGTTTACCCTGCTGACCCTTGACTATGCTGCAAAGTTCATTTCCAATCACATCATCAAGTTTGCTGATGACACTACAGTCGTGGCCTCATCAGCAACAGTGATGAGTCAGTGTACAGGGAGGAGGCGAACCAGCTCGCAGAAGAGTGTAGAGACAACAATCTATCTCTTAATTTTGATAAGACTAAAGAGATGATTGTCGACTTCAGGAGGACCCAACTGGACCGCTCACCACTGCACATCAACATCATCTCACATCAACTGAGGAGAGACTCAAAAACTCCAAGTTCCTTGGTGTGCACATGATGGAGGACCTCTCCTGGACTCAACACCACCTGCCTAGCCAAGAAGGCCCAGCAGTATCTCCACATCACTCACCTGGGCTAGCCGAACACCTATCCCAGTAAGACTCGGTACCACCGCACACCTGCACTTTACAGAGCTGCATCAGTCATGTTATATTATGAAACTTACTTGTGCTGCTACACTATACGACAGTTCACAGTTTACAGCCCATGTCCTGTGTATTTATTGTTTTGTACTCGATTAATAAAAACCCACTTGACTTGAAAGCTTTCTCACTCCAAGCACGACTCATGCCATGAAGCGAAACCCATTTACACTCTTTCTTTTATGTAGCTTCTGAATATTGTATTCGTAATGACCTGTTTTAAAATAAAGTAGTAAAGATATATGAACCAACTAGCTTGTAAGTATTTAAATTTTTTTTTGTGACTCGTTAAACGTTGAATCACTTCATTTTCTTAAGACACATTAAGTCACCATCCACCGTCCAGTTCAGTGCATGGTGAAAGAGTCAGGCTGGGAGTCGGACCCAAAAAAAAAAAAAAAAAGAGTCAGTTTCCAGCTTACAGACTAAGAGTCAGTCCCAAAGATTTGAAGCCCATTTTTTTTAAATTGAACGACATAAAAGCACATCATGATGTTCTCACCACAGACTGTCTGATAAACATTGGTAATATTATATTGTAGCTTGTGATCGGGTTTTCATTACCTGCAGCCCCACACACACCTACAGCCGCTGCAGAAAGACTGAAAGGTAGGGGGGGAAAAAAGGTCAGAGAAATATATGAGGAGGTTAAAAATACAGTTTCCTGACTTTATATACACCTTTCACACAGAATATACAGAGATGTCCATCTGACATTTACTGCTCCTAATTATTACACAGGTGGGTCCAGTGTTTCCTCTTCATCTCTAAACAGGAAGTAACCCCAGACCACAGCAGGTCAGATTTAAAAGACAAATACAGACCAAGAAGCGAATATTAATAACATGCCCATGTTAATGTGACCCTGAAAACCACACACTGCTCACATTATACAGTAAAATACCTGAACAGTTTTAACTCCTTACTCACACAGTCAACCTTCTGTCGTCACTCTGTGGTAAAGTTTGCGAATAAAACGTTTACTGAAGTAATGTGTTGGTACTGAACAGTTTTTTACTTAAAAAACTAGTCTAAAACATTTCAACGTCCGTTAAAAAAAAGCTTAAATCTATATTTGAAAATCATTCGAATTATAGTTTTTGACATAACAAGTCTTTTAAGTGTGTGACTTTATTAGTTTATTAGTGTATTTGTTACAGCGAGCCGAGGCCTGATCAAAGCAAACAGAAGCCAGACCACTGACGTTAGCTTAGCATAACTAGCTAGGTTCACTTGCCGTTTTCAAGTTTAAAAAATAAAAACAGACGGACAGCGCAGGTTAGTTCGTCAAAGTTGGTTTCGTAACAAATGAAACAGAAGACTTGTGAGTGTTGCCGCTGTGTGTGAAGTGAGACTGTTTTAACCCTGCTTATGTTAGCTTGGAAAACGTCACCAAGACTAAAACTGTAGTAAAGTAAACACATTTCCCGGAGGATGACAGCAGGAGCGCGAGACCCGGGACAGAAACAGAGAGAATGAACCGCCGAGCGACATCGCTGTGATTTTACACAAACTTACCTCGGGCTCAGCGCGGAGTTTAACTGCTCTCTCTCTCTCTCTCTCTCACTCACACACTCACAGACACACACTCACACTCACTACAGAGTGTTTTGCTTGTGAAGCTGTAAAGCAGCAGTTCACTGGCGCTAACTCCGTTCCTCAGACTCTGTAACAGCCGCAAAGCTATCTCTCCCAAGCAGCATACATGATGCACTCTATCACACTGCTGATTAAAACAAATCACCAAACTATCGACGGACTCCGACCCTCACATGCAAGCAAGAAAAAGTCATATTCTTCAATCAAAATGGCGAACTCTACCACGGGAGCGCTAAGAGTTTCAGAACTGCGCGAACCGCCCTACTCACCAGGGGGCGCCAGTACGCCTTCTTCTTCCGCCTCCTCCTCCTCTTCTTCTTCGGCTTCTTCTTCTTCTTCGATTTATGCGGTTAAGTAAACAACAGTTTACCGCCACCTTGGAGTGTGGAAAAGTGGAAAAGGCTTTCCTAAAACCAACTGACCGAATGGCCTACTTGCACAAACGTAGTCTATATTGAAAATATTAAGTTAAATAGCAGTTTACAAATAAGTTTATTAGAAATGTGTTGTCCAAACAGTATTACCCTTCTTCTTTTCGTTTCGGCTGTTCCCTTCAGGGGTCGCCACAGCGAATCATCTGCCTCCATCTAGCCCTATCCCCTGCATCCTCTTCTCTCAGACCGACTACCTTCATGTCCTCCTTCACTACATCCATAAACCTCCTCTCTGGTCTTCCTCTCGGCCTCCTGCCTGGCAGCTCTAACCTCAGCATCCTTTTACCGATATATTCACTCTCCCTCCTCTGAACATGTCCAAACCATCTCGACCTGGCCTCTCTAACTTTGTCTCCAAAACATCTCACGTGTGCCGTCCGTCTGATGTACTCATTCCTGATCCTATCCATCCTCGTCACTCCCAAAGAGAACCTCAACATCTTCAGCTCTGCTACCTCTAACTCTTCCTCCTGTCTTTTCCTCAGTGCAACTGTCTCCAAACCGAACAGTATTACCCTGGTCAACTGAAAAGAAAATGTGTTCTTAAAGACTTCACTGATGAAGAGGCAAAAAAATATATAAAATAAATAAATAAATAAAATAAGGAAGCCATAGTTAGCTTACTCAATCTTTCCTAAGACCAAAGAAGTGGCATTTAAAATATTGAATGACATTTATCCATCAAATAGCTTTTTACATGAGAGATTTAACTGGGAAAACATTTCATGTGGATTTTGTGAGAAAGAAATTGAAACGGTAGAACATATTTTGTTTCAATCTTTGGATACAGTCTAAAGATATATATCGCTGCCCCCTTTGAATGTGATCGCAATTAAAGTTGGAGTGTTTATGAATGATGATAACCTAGAGTTTTTGATAAACAATCTGATTGTTTTAGGCAAACATTTTATCCACAGGTGTAAATATTTAAAGATGAAACCCCAGTTCAACAGATGCTTTTTGTTGCAAAATCTCTTCATTGTGTGACAGACAGAAATGCCCTGAAACTTCCTTCTGCTCTGGACTTATTCATGTTAGTAGAATAAGACCCTCACCCCCCTTTTATTTTTATTTTATTTTTATTTTTATTTCCTTTATTTTTTGAAAATGCTGTATCAACACGGAATACATATGTATGCTTATTGAAGTGTGCCATTAATGTTTGTACTAGAATTCTGTTCAATAAAAATAAAAATAATAATAAAATAAAACTTTACTGTAGATTTTCCTCCGTTTCCAGTTCATTTATATTTTACACTCAGTGTCTGCAAGAGCTCCAGACAGTGAATGTCACTAATGTTCATATAATAGTATTTCATAGTAGATAATCAAAATCTAATAACTTTCTGCAAAAACAAAGTGTAAGCACACCCTTACAAAAATGTCCTGTGGTGTTGCAGCAGTACAACAAAAACTTACCACACAACAAATGAGCAGAGCTAATTATGACAGGATTACCACAGCACTTTCTATATGACAAGAGTTTACTATAAGAAATACAGTCTGCGGTATCGCAATTGTTTTTGTGTGGTATTTCCAAAACAGTGACCTTGGCAGAAATAGAGTGCTGTCAGTAATGTGATCAGTGGGTGGCTACTATAATGGATCTGAATTTAATATATGATTTTAAAAAATGCTGAGCCATAATAAAGGTTTAAGAATTTACTATAATTCATGACAAATGTTTTTGATGCCTATATAACAACACTAGCTATAATTTAATGATAACATTGATATTTATAAGTTATTATTATTATTTATAAAACTACATTATTTATATACTACAGTCAATTATTATACACAAAAGATTATATTATACACATCGTGCCAGCCAAAACCGTTTCCCGTTCATTTCCAATGGTAGCGCTAAGCCACTACGGATGTAATATACTTTTGGCCACTGGAGCTTTTGTGGCGCTGTTCCGAGTTTTTGCTCCTCCGGGAAATGTGAAGTCGCCATTTTTTAAAATTTATTTATTTTTATTCCTATCCGAGTAGAAGAGCGCGCGCTGCTGGATTACTCATTCATCGCATTGTCAGCTCATCGATCAAACGTGTGTCACTTTATATTACATCAGCATGTGTTTTTATCACAACGAATGCGGAAATCACATTAGTTTCTATGTTTATATGCGACCACGCGCCAGCATCGCCCTATGAGAGACTGTTTGTTACCAAACACATCGCTGGGTGGCGCCTCCTATGAGAGAGAGTTTGTTTCAAGTTTCCTAACAAATTTGGCTTTTTTTTTTTCTCTTTTACAGCTCATCATGCACACAAAAAAGTTGTGTTTTTCCTATGAAGAGTTAAGGTCGTGTTCTGTAAGGAACCACTGAGAGATCTCCTTCAGGAGCCAACCGAAGAGGCCGGGCTGATCAAAAATAACCCGTCTCTGCAGGACAAGTCAGCGCAGATGAAGGAGAAGCTTCAGACAAAACGCTCTTGTCTGAGAGGGGATGTCTCAGACAAGAGAGAAGTTTTTGGTGCATACATCCTACAGTTTGGCAAATACAAGAAAATGTTCATGGGGTACACCATCTACCTGATGAGGAATCTTCAGCAGGAAGAGGCTACAGGAGTCTTTATGACAGAGTCACTGGCACACGTGTTTCCTCAGAGCTGTTTGTAGCCCAGGGCATGGCCGGAGTGGTGCGCTGGAACTTTCAGCGTCTGTTGGACCTGAAACCGCCAGATGTTCTGCTTCCGGGAGTGTTTGATCCATGTCTGATTGCCGATCTCACTGCTGTCTCAGAGAGGGTGTTAGGAATGCCAAAGTAACCCACCCTTCAGGTGTCCAACAAAGATTCTGTGGAGATGTTTAGGCTGGAGTATGTTGAACCTGGATGACACCCTGTTCTGCTGGATTGGGAAAAGTACAAGAGCAAGACCATTCAGCCTTTAAATCCAGCTGAACAAAGCAGCCCACCCAATGCCCAGTCTGGAGACCCTCCTGCTGATCTTGATGTGAATCCACGTCCTCAGCTAGAGTCAGGTAAGCATTTTAAAGAAGGAAAAACTCACAAGACGCTGTTATCCTGCATTTAATATTTGTAAAGTAACACTCTTCATGCTCTTTTGTTGTTCTTGTAGAATCCACTGGCACTCTGCCTGTGCCCATGCTTTCCTCATCTCATGGTGCCCTCATCTCATGGTGCCCATGTGGCGCTATACCACCTTTGCCCATGCTGGCCTCATCCTAGAGCACCCGCTCTTGATTTGTGAAGACTGGTGCCAGGGTGTTTGTGCTGGACTACAAACGGTGGACATCCCCAATGAAGGAGGCCACTGACAACTTGCTAAAGAAGCATTGTGGGAAGAAGTACGTGCTAAGGCTTGTGGATCAGAAGTATGCAGCAGTGGTCCACAAGTCCTCTATAAGAGCGATGGCTCCTCTGTCCACTTTTATTTTTTAATCAACAAGGCCCAGTCAGGTACTTCTACTGTTCCACAAAGGTTTTTAAAGCTTACAGTGGTGAAGGACTAACAAATCCCAGAATGCCATTTTAAGACTTTATGGAAGCAGAGTCCTTTCAGAGAGAACTTGAGGTCACAAAGAAATGGGTGGAGAAAAGACGGCAGAAACGCAAAAGGCCTGAATCTCAACACAATGGTCGCTTGTGTAGGTTTTGTAAAACTGAGCTGGAGCAGGGCCCAAACAGTAAGTCTGCTTTTTATGAGATGGAAAGACAGAGATAGGTGGAAGAAAAAAAAGAAAATGAATATAAATGTTCCACTGTAAATATATTGCACTTGTGGTGATATTTAACTAATGTATATATATTTTTACTTTATTTTACAGCGTAAGTTTAAGTTTGCGTTATTATGTAAATATGGGCAGACTTACAGTATTCGTACTGAAATTTTATTTCTCACACACACGTATGTGTATGCATGTGTTTCTTCACTATTATTGTGGTTTTCACTGCTGTATAACAGTGTTTATAATGCTAATAAAAAATGATAAACACTAATTGCTTTGGTGTAGTATGTCTCTGTTTGCAGGATTCATTATTTACTCTATTATATTGCCAACATTTAACTGGTAAGTTAAGTTGAGACTCCCATCCCTCAATAAACCATATGCATTCAGCACTGGAATTCATTATATTAGAGTAAAACCTTATTTAAATTTTTCATTTACATTCATTTAAATTACAATTTTATTTCAATTCTTGACATTGTGTGAAATTAAAAAGTAAGAATGTTATAAAACTGCTCAAAAAGTGATATTAATGGATCAATGTTGACATAGTGGTCAGAAATTTATTTAGGTTTGTTGCACATTTGATGAAGAAATATTTGAACTATGTGCATGTCAACATTAGTCATTTAATACCAATATATTGGCCAACAAACACAGATTTTGTAATACTAATGCACTGTTGTTGTTATTTCAAAATTGTGTTACATGCCTGTCTTTGTACTTATGATGCATAAAGTTGCGTGAAACAATTTTTCAGGGTTGAACTGGGTGGGATTCGAACCCCGGTCCAAACGAGCGTTACAATAAAGTGTGAAAAATCTGATTGTCTGTGACATATTTTCAGCACCTGGGATAGCAGCAGAAAAGCTTTTAATTTGATTGGCTGGCACTGAATGCCAACTGTCCACTACCTGCCCCTGCATATCACCCTGCAGTTCTCACCTGGTTTCCTACTGAATCTAAGCAGGGTTGAACCTGGCTAGTACCTGGATAGGAGAATTCTTGGGGAAAACTAAGGTTGCTGCTAGAAGAGGTATTAGGGAGGCCAGTAGTTGGTGTGGTCTGTGTGGGTCCTAATGCCCCAGTATAGTATACTGTGTACTATGGCTGCTGTCGCATCATCCAGGTGGATGCTACACACTGGTGGTGGTTGAGAAGATTCCCCCCCCCCCCCCCCAATACTATGTAAAGTGCTTTGAGTGTCTAGAAAAGCGATATATAAATGTGACTCATTAGTATTACTTTATGACAACATTGTTACCGTCTTGGTAAAGTTCCTTATCTCTCTCTCTCTCTCTCTCTATATATATATATATATATATATATATATATATATATATACACACACACACACACACAGTGGGTATAGAAAAGAATCACCCCCCTTTAAAATAATCACTGAAAAAATAAAAATAAATAAAAACCAGAATCACTGAGCTGGAAAAAGGATCACCCCCTCCTAAAATGACTTGTAAACTCAATCAGGTGTAGCTAATCACCTTCTCAATGGCACACAAAGCCATTTGACTTTCACCTGTGATCAGCTGTGATCATTTTGATTAGCTCAGCATGAAAAGAGCTTTCCTGGAGCATTTTGTAGTGCAACTGAAGCAAACTATGGGTGGCAAGACACTGTCAAAAGATCTCCGGGATAAAGTTGTGCACAGGCACAAGTCAGGAGATGGATATGAAAAAATTTCAAAGGCTTTATCAATGTCTAGAAGCACAGTGAAGTCTATTATTAAGAAGTGGAAGGTATTTGGTACAACACAGACCCTCCCTGGATCAGGACGTCACTCCAAACTGGATGAAAGAGCCAGGAGGAAACTGGCCAGAGAGGCTACCAAGAGGCCTACAGCAACTCTGAAGCAGTTGCAGGTATTTATGACAGGGTGGTCATTGTGTGCATGTGACAACAATATCACAAATTCTCCACAAATGTGGCTTGTATAGAAGGGTTGCAAGTAAAAAGCCACCCACAACTGAGCTTTGCCAAAACGCACCTTGAAGGTTCTGAGGCCACATGGAAAAAGGTGTTAAGGTCAGATATGACTAAAATTGAATTATTTGGCCTCAACACCAAACGATATGTCTGGTGGAAATCCAATACAGCTCACCATCCAAATAACACCATTCCTACAGTAAAGCATGGAGGTGGTAATATCCTGTTATGGGGGTGTTTCTCTGCAGCAGGGACTGGAGCACTTGTCAGGATAGAAGGAAAATGGATGGGGCAAAATACTGTCAAATTCTTGAGGAATATCTGCTGCCCTCTGCCAGAAAGTTGTCAATGGTAAGGTTTACCTTTCAACATGACAATGACCCAAAGCACACAGCAAAACTGACCACACAGTGGTTGAAGGAGAAATGGGTGAATGTCCTTGCATGGCCTAGTCAGAGCCCAGACTTAAACCCCATTGAAAATCTGTGGAATGACTTGAAGGCTGTAGTCCACAAATGGTCAAATTTAACTGAACTTGAGCAGATCTGCAAAGAAGAATGGGCAAATATTGCAAAGTCTAGATGTGCAAAGTTTGTAGAGACATATCCCAACAGACTAAAGGCTGTAATAAAAAAATTAAGGCAAATTAAAGCAAGGGGGTGATCCTGTTTCCAACTCAGTGATTCTGTTTTATAGTTTTTAAATTTTTTTCTGACATGTTGGTGTTATATCTTTCACTTGGATGTTATAAGTTGCACTGAGTAAATACAGCTGGATAAAACAAAAAATGTGTTTTCAGGCTGAAAAGCAACAAAATGTTATTATTTTAAAGGGGGGTGATTCTTTTCTATACCCACTGTATAACGTCGCCACGACAAATACAGGAATCACAAAGTTACGTCGCTGGAATGTTATTTGGTAAATCATTGCGACAAATATGGTCCGGTTCGGTTACGTCTTCACAACGTAACTGTGTTAGCTGGGATGTGACCACTAAAGCCTTGTCTTGCGTGTGTACTACATATATTTTCAGATTATGACAAGTATGTACAGTAATATCACAGGTTTATCATGGACAAACAACACTTTTCTTGCAGGAATATCATAGAATATTACCATAACATTCTTGAAATAAAAGGTTACAGGAATACCACGAAAATATAACACAATTAAGGACCACAGGTTTATTACAGGAAATTCCAAGTATTACTGCAGAAATATGACAGTACTATCACAAGAATGTCACAAGTATATTGCCACTTGCTGCAGAAGTATGACTGTATGTGGTATGATAGTACCACAAGAATATCACAGCAATATTACACACTGTACAACAAAATCCTGTGGTAGTACCACAAGAATAACAATACTAACACAATACAACCATATAACAATACTAACACAAAACACAGAAACACAATACTACACAATTTGATGTTTTATCACATGGAATACCACAGGATATTTTTCTAAGGGCAGACTGTGTGTCTATGGTGTACAGAACCATTTCTAGTATAAGATATATTGTAAATATTAGGAGAAGAAAAGGTGGATTATTGGGTGAATGATGTCCGTACATCAGAATTAAGTGTGGAATACTTGTTTTCCCAAGCAAAGGCTGAGAAAAAGAACAAAAACATGTCTCCCTTTTTTAATGCCGGAATCTTTGGGTTAATTTTAATTTCTTTTGTGTAGTTTCTGAAACCTGTCAACCTTGGTTAAATATTACCTTGAACACAGTTGAACAAAGATATGTCTAAACCGGCTCAAATCAAACTGCTAGACTGTACACTGGATGACTGCATGTTGTTGAATCTTGACTGCCTATGACAGGGTTAACTAAATATTCACTAGACAATACCCTGTAGCAAGTCAATAAGCCAATGACTTCATTGTGTTTCAGGCTATGGTGTTAATAATGTGATCCTGGCAGACCAAAATCTATTTTCATGAGAGACTGCTGCTTGGAACTGTCTATAAAAAATAATGATAAAGAAACTAACATAAACAACCAATGCACATGTATACACTCACCAACCACTTTATTAGGAACACATGTACATTCATGCAGTTATCTAATCAGCCAATCACATATAAAATCATGCAAATACAGGCCAAGAGCTTCAGTTAATGTTCACATCACACATCAGAACGGGGAAAAAGTGTGAACTCTGTGACTTTGATCGTTGCATGGTTGTTGGTGCCAGATGTCTGGTTTGAGTATTTCAGAAACTGCTGATCTCCTGGGATTTTCACAGGCAACAGTCTCTAGAGTTTACACAGAATGGTGCGAAAAACAAAAAACATTGAGTGAGTGACAGTTCTGTTGGTGGAAACGCCTTGTTGAGAGAGGTCAGAGGAAAATGGCCAGGTTGGTTCAAACTGCCAGGAAGGATATTGTGACTCATATAATCACTCTTGCATCTCAGCATGCACAAAACATCAAACCTTGAGGTGTATGGGCTACAACATCACAAGACCACAATGAGTTCCACTCCTATCAGCCTATCCTCCTATCAAGAACAAGAATCTGAGGCTATCATGGGCATAGACTCACCCAAACTGGACAGTTGAAGATTAGGAAAAAAACATGCCAATGTGCTTACTATCAAAAGCAAAAGAGAGAGAGGGAAGGACATAGAGAAAGAGAAAGAGGAAGAGAGAGGGAAGGAGAGAGAGAGAGGGAGGGAGAGACAGAGAGAGGGGAGATAGAGAGGGTGGTGGGTGTGTCTCACTCCTTCCCCTGCAGCATGCAATGGGTGGGTGTTTCTGGCTCCTGTATAGTATGGGTTCTCTCCATCCTCTTCTACAAAAGGTAAGAAAGACAAAAATAATTCATTGCATTTATATAGCACTTTTCTAGACACTCAAAGCACTTTACATAGTATGGGGGGGAAATCTCCTCAAACACCACCAGTGTGTAGCATCCACCTGGATGATGCGATGGCAGCCATAGTGCACCAGAACCCCCACCACACACCAGCTATTGGTGGAAAGGAGAGAAGTGTGATGTAGCCAAGTCAAGGATGGAGATTATTAGAGGGCCATGATAGTTAAGAGCCAATGGGGGAATTTCACCAGGACACTGGGGTTAAACCCCCTACTCTTTACAAGAAGTGTCCTGAGATTTTTAATGAACACAGAGAGTCAGGACCTACGGGCGTTTAACGTCTCATCCGAACTTTTTACAGTATAGCGTCCCTGTCACTATACTGGGGTATTAGGACCCACACAGACTACAGGGAGAGTATCACCTGCTGGCCTCCCTAATACCACTTCCATCAGCAACCTTAGTTTTCCCCAGGAGGTCTACCATCCAGGTACCAGCCAAGCTCAACCCTGCTTAGATTCAGCGGGAAACCACACGAGAACTGCAGGGTGATATGGCTCTGGCAGCAGCAAAAAAACAAACAAAACAAAACAAAACAAAACACAAAAAAAAACCCATTTAAAGATATTATGCAAATGCTCAGATCTCTTCACTGACTACTAAGATCAATTTGAAAATATTCTTGCTTGTCTACAAAACAATAAATGGTCCAGCTGCAAAAACTACATCCAATAATTTTTATATTTATTACTTATTATTATTACTTTATATTTGTAACAGGACTGAAAGGACTGAGTTTTTAGCATAGAATTAACAAATACATGAAATATAGCCACATGGCATACATGCTAATAGTGTTAGGATACTGAGCAAATTCTAGTGATTTACCAAAAATGTGTATTTTTAAAATAAACAAATAACATCTAAGAAATAATTTAGGTAACTGAACATTACATGAGATTGACCTTCTCAGTTATATTCACAATATCATCAAATATACAGAAAAGAAAATGAGAGGACTTACTTTTGGTCTTCTCAAGGCCTTCAGAAGATGATACAACATCCTGGTGAACATGTGACTTGTTCCAAATTTTGGGGGGGGGGGGGGGTGTGTGTTAGGGTAACAGGACTGAGTGAAAACCTGGGGACACAACTAAAATGTCTAAAGATTTCCGAAGGATGTTAATCATTATATTTAATGGTAAAGTGTAGTGTTAGAGAGTGGGGACAGGTGATAAATGCAATTTTTTTCAGTGTTGTGGGTAGCTTTTATTAATGTTTTAAATGATATATTTTAAATTTGCAGTTAATTTTCCACGCATTTTTAGGCTTTACATAATATCATGGAGACGGAAATAGGCAGCCGTTCTGTGAAACATCATAACATACAAAATACAGAGGAATTTTTTTACAGAAACAGTCAGAGGAACAAGTGCGTGTCATGTGTACGTCCCTGTCCCCTGGGACAGGCTCAGGCTCCCCGCGTCCCTGTGTAGGATAACCGGTACAGAAAATGGATGGATGGATGGATGGAAATAACCACTTTAGTTGTGTTTTAGGAACCATCCTGGTCCAGCAGCAGGTGGCGGTAATACACCAACTAGCACTTAACTGAAAGACGAAGAAAAGCCGCACGAAAGCGAGCGAGAGAGAGAAGAAATGAGGAATAAGAAAGGCGTTTAAGTGGTAATGGATCGCTTTGACAGCCAAAACAAAAACACGGAGTCGAAAGTCAGAAATGCGTTGAGCTCGGTACCATGGGCGCGTTTCTCCGCATGGCTCGAGTGTGTGTGTGTTGTTACCTTCGACCTCGAGTTCGGACAAGCCATAGAGGTGAGTGGATGTGAGGGTTATATTTATCCACATGCAGTGGTACTGCACTCACATCACCGGCTTAATGACAAACGGCTCACAGTGGATGCATAGAGCACAGGTAGCAGAGTGACGCCGGCCAGAAGACTGGTGAGGCTGTTCATATATATCACTGTGCCAATTTGGGGCCAATCAAGGCCTCGGGAAGGGTACCGGGGTATGGAGGATGCTTCTGGCACTGAGGTATTGAGGATGCTGAAGGTACCAAAGGTGTGTTGTACTGAAGGTGTGTTACATAACAATACATGTGTTGTGTTTCTTTATTCTGTACATGAACAGACAAGAAGCGTGAGACTCAAGTCTTCAGGACGGACGAGCTTATGTTTTTCAGTTTCTGTTTTTTAGTCTCATTCTCCTAGTCTCATTCAGGAGGGAGCGAGAGAGCGAGAGAAGAAATTCACCTGTGAAGCGCAAGAGTCTGTTGAGGTGCAGGTGTTAGATTGGATACGACTCTGTCCCTGGCACTGAAAATGAATAATACTGTACAGTTTACTGTAGAGCATTCTTGGACTGCTGTACACACGGACTCGCCCATGATGGACTGTGTGATCTGAAACAGTATGCAGCAGGTGATAATTGTGTCCAAGTGGCTGGAGAGCAGGATACACAGAGTGGATTCTCCCAAATGCAGATATGGTATGGTGTTGTTTTATAGGGGACAGTCCATTATTTTTCCACATTAACTGTCACAACCCTACTGTAGGTACTGCTGTGTTTTCCTCCAAGATTTCATCAAACATGTGAGAGAGGCTGCTCTTGATTGTACTTACATGACTCTAATGCATGTCTCAGATCTGATCCTTGGGATTTCTTTTATCTTGTTTAGCTCTACCAATAATGCATCCTTTGTGAGTCTTAAATGTCTGCAGTGCTAAGGTACCTGTAACACCAAGAGATCAAAGTAATATTTAAATTTAGCATCATCCACTTATCAAGTAACTAATCCCCTTCTTATTATGAAACACTACATTACACATAGACTAGCCTAGATATCCCCCCCCCCCCCCCCCCACACACACACAGATGTTTCAGTGAGTGAGAGAGAGAAGTGTAATCATACATACCTGCCTTTATAGCGTGGATCTAGCAAGGTAGCAAAGAAGTAGAAAGGCTCAGTCTCTAAACCGTTTGTTCAGAGTGAGGAAGGTACTTTTCAGAGTCAGTCCCCTGGTCATCCTCATTTTCATGAGTGTGCACAATAACCACAGGTGTAACATCTAGAGATGCAGATGAGGTGCCCAGTTCCCTTGTTAAAACACCGTTTTAACAGTCCACATTGGCATTTAGTGTGTCTGGCAGGACACAGGATCTGTGTCTGAAAGAGAAGGCTCTCTATTCCACCTTGTTTGCACGTCTTGGTGAAGTTCATCTAATGCTTTTTGATGTTACATGCATTATCTCTTGAGAAGACATGAACTTGGCTCTTGTCAATTCGTCATGAATTGAACCTCTCTTCTATAGCTGCCGTGACCAATTCCCCCGTGTGTCACCTAATTTTTTTTAGCCTGTAGCTCCACTACATTGGGCAATACAACAATTTGGAATGTCCTGAAAAAAGAAAGAAACCACTGGTGTAATAACAACCAGACATAGAACAGGTCGGCCAAAGAAAACAACAGCAGTTGGTGACAGAAACATTGTGAGAACTGTGAAGAAAAACCCCCAAAGCAACAGTTGGTGACATCACCAACAACCTCCACAGGACAGGGTTGAAGGTACAATCTACCGTTCGAAGCAGACTTTGAGAGCAGAAATATAGAAGCCATACCACAAGATGCAAACCACTCATCAGCAGTAAGAATCAGAAAGCCAGATTGGAATTTGCAAAGAAATACAGAGAGCCACAGAAGTTCTTGCAGTTATTGCAAGCAAGGGATATGCAACCAAATGTTAAGTTTTATTTACGTTGATTATCTATTCCATTACTTTTGCTCACCTAAAAATTGGGTGGTATGCCACCAAAGGTGCCATGTTTTAAGTTGTTTAACACATTTAGATGTAAATATGAGGAAATGAAAGCTGAAATTCTGATATATGGTCCCATATTCATCTTTTGAGCTCAAACCCAATTGTCTTCTATGTGTAGCAAAAACAATAGAATTGGCTGTTCCAATACTTTCAGAGGGGACTTTACTTTTTTTGATTGAGCCTTATTCTTGGAAACCACCAGTAAAGCTGGGAGATGAATGTTTGGAAAGAAAGAACGATTATAACCAAAGAATAGATCCGTCGGTCTTGAGTAAGAATTTTATTGCTACACTCACTTCCACTTTATTAGGAACACCTGTACCCCTGCACGTTTATGCAGTTATACAATGAGCCAGTCATATGGCAGCAGTAGGGCTGCAACTAATGATTATTTTGATAAGCGGTTAATCTGTCGATTATTTCGTCGACTAATCGATTAGTTGGATTAAAAGGCCAATTTTAATTTTCTGTACTTTTCCCCGAAATAACGTGTTATTTCACATTCTGCCCAATGTTGTCCTTCAAACTTTGTGCAAATTAGAGGCTACGAAAAAGGTATTAAATGTATCTATGTGGGCTATGCTATACATTGTGCAAAGGATCTTTTAAAATATTAGTATTATATTTCGAAAACAAACAAAAAAACAACAACAACTGATTGTCCACAAGCTTTAAAGCAGAAGTTAAATCAGACAAAGAAAAACAAAAGCCCAAACTAAGTGGGCTAACTGGTAAGAGGTTGAATGTCCTGCAGTAACACACATTCACGCATCTGTCGCAGCATCAATGACAAGCCACATTAATACACTTCCGAGTTTGTTTGAAGTGCTTAATATAAAACATTCTGGACAACCTGGATCGTGCACTTTTTCCCGCAGCAGCTCACTCTGTGACCTCCGCTGTTTTTCAGATGTGTTTTATTCACAGAAATGCGTTTTTCGCCATTGTGAAGTGACGTCACTGACGGGGATATCCACAGTGACGTCACAGACCCAACTAATCGATATGAAATTCGTTGCCGGTTATTTTAATTATCGATTATTATCGATTTTATCGAATAGTTGTTGCAGCCCTAGGCAGCAGCACAGTGCATAAACTCATGTAGATACAGGTCAAGAGCTTCAGTTAATGTTAAAAGTGTGACCTCTGTGACTTTGATCATGGCATGGTTGTTGGTACCAGATGGGCTGGTTTGAGTATTTCAGCAACCGCTGATCTCCTGGGATTTTCCACACACAACAGTCTCTAGAGTTTACACAGAATGGTGCAAAAAAACAAAAAAAATGTTGACAAGAGCGGTCAGAGGAAAATGGCTAGATTGGGTCGAGCTGCCAGGAAGGATATAGTAACTCATGTAGTCACTCTTTACAACTTTGATGAGCAGAAAAGCATTTCATTATGCACAAAACATCGAACCTTGAGGTGGATGGACTTAGAGCTGCAACAACTAATCGATAAAATCGATAATAGTCGATTACGAAAATCGTTGTGAACGAATCTCATTATCGACTAGTTGATCTGCGCGTGGCACGGGGTACGTTTCCTCATTGTGTTACTTCTGTTCCGAAAACACACACTGGAGAGTACAGACCAAAGTTATTTCCCACATGACGCACTATACACTTACTACACTATGCACTATGTACTCTACCCTCTAGTGTATGAATTTTAGAAGCGTAGTATCATCTCAAATGGAACACTAGTGGATTTTTACTAACTGTAAATGTCATTTCCCAGGCAATGGCACATGACGTCAAGCACACATAATGCGATGCGATGTTTATGTCAACGTTAACTTTTATGCCCAACATGACGTCAGTCACCATCAGACAGAGGCGTAATCGTTAAGTGACAGTGGAAAAAAGTGTGTGACCCAAGTCCTCTAAGGCAGGAGAGCATTTTCTGTTAAATGCCGTGAAAAACACTGTAACCTGTAAACTTTACAAAGCAGAGCTTGTGTAGCATGGAAGCATGACAGTGATGCATGAGCACAAACTTATGTTTATCCAAAATGCTCCACTGTGTGCAAGGGTTTAGGGAAATTGGTGCGAGGTTAAAAGGTTTAGTTTAATTAAAGTTTCTTCTTCTTCTTCTTCTTCTTCTTATTATTATTATTATTATTATCAGTGTTTTTTGTGCATCCATAAAAAATACATAAATACATAGAAGCTGGTATTGCCCCCTTTAGCAGAAATAAGCCATTCCTTGGTGGATTTGCTAGTGTGCTTAGGATCATTATCCTGTTGAAAGATGGCCTCACATTATCTTCAAGCACTCTTTGATATGATGCAGAATTCATAGTTGAATCAATGAATGCAAGCTGTCCAGTCCCTGAGGCAGTGAAGCAACCCCAAACCATAACATTTCCTCCACCATACTTCACAGTTAGTATGAGCTGTCTTTGGTCGGCGCCAAACATGTCTACTGTTACTGTGGCCAAACAACTCCATCTTTGATTCATCTGTCCAGAGCACATTATTCCAAAAGGCCTGGTCTTTGCCTATATGCTAATTGTCAAACTGTAGTCTTGGTTTAATGTTATTTTTAGACAGCAAAAGCTTTTTCCTGGCACACCTCCCATGCAAGTCAAATTTGTGCAATCTCTTTCCGATTGTAGAAGCATGCACTTTGACACCAATAGTTGCAAGACTTACTAGCAGATCCAGTTATGAAATTTTGGGGTTCTTGGAGACTTCTTTTTGCATCAGACGGTCTGTTCTTGGGCTGAAATTGCTGGGACGGCCAGTCTTCCTATTTTCCTTACAGTGGAATGATGTATTTAAAATAATTTGGAGATCTTACGCCAGACTCATAGGCATCCACAACCTTTTTTCTGAAGGCCTTACAGAACTCTTTAGATCTAGATATGAGAGTTTTAAATAATGCTACGTTCACACTGCAAGTCTTAATGCTCACATCGGAATTATGGCTCAGATATTATTTTTTTGTTAGGCTGTTCACATTATTTTTTAAAATGTGGCCGATATCAGATTCCAGTGTGAACTGATCATGGTCCTGAACTGACCCGCATACGCAAAAGAACAATAACATTATACGTCACACGCAGCACGCTGTCATACTGAAGTCAGTGTTTATGCGTTAGGTGCTTACATTTGTAAGGTGATGTGCAGCGGAAGCCAGCAAGTTCATGAGCAATTGTTAAGGAGGAAGAGGATGAGGAGAAAAAGGTAAAATATGTGTGTGTGTGGATGCGGAGTTGCGGAGTTGGAGCCAGGAGTGGTGGAACCGTGACGTGAATGGCTTCAGTGAAATAGATTTTATCCACAATTTCCTCCATAATGTGATCAAAGAATTAACTGGTAGTATGTGCCAGTGCAGAATGATGACGCATGTCGATCTAGAATGGCGTAAAAGTCGCATGAATTCTGATATGACTGTTCAGACTGAGGTCGCATTGCAAAACATCTGACCTGTATCGGATTTAGGACCACACTCATTTTGTGGATTTTATTTTTAATAAACCAAAAAATGGTATTTAAAGTTTCGGGTCCCCCCCCATTCTGCCAAAATAAAAGCCACAATGTCTAACACATAAAATGAATTGTCAGAACTATATTAGTATTGTTATATTACTATTTGTACCCCCAAATAAAAATGTATTATTATTATTTTTATTATTATTATTATTATTATTATTATTATTATTATTATTATTATTATTATTTTTATTATTATGCAGTGCAATAGTAATATTACAAAATAGCAAAGTTTTTTTTTTTTTAATTATATTTTCTTCTTTACAAAAATTTATGTACGTTTATAACACTACTTGTTACATCACCCTGGCATTAAATTACAAAAAAACTGCAAGGGGGTTTCTAATACAGCTGCTGAGGGAGTGATGGTAAATTTGACATATTTGTCTCTTCTGACTGCTGTAATCTATCTCTCTATATATTTTTCCTCTCTTGGAACGTCATGGAAAGGAAATACTGGATTTTTTTTTCTTTCACTGTTGGAGCAAATGGTAATGCAAAAAGGATATTTGCTATGGTCTCCCATATACCTCTATAGACGTTTACTAAAACCCATACATGGATGTACAGTGGGTATAGAAAATAATCACCCCCCTTTAAAATAATCATTTTGTTTGCCTGAAATGAAGACGGACACAGTTTTTGTTTTACCAGCTGTATTTACTCAGTGCAACTTATAACATCCAAGTGAAAGATATAACACCAACATGTCAGAAAAAAGAGAAAAAACCAGAATCACCGAGTTGGAAAAAGGATCACCCCCAAGGCTTTAATTTGTCTTAATTTTTTAATTACAGCCTTTAGTCTGTTGGGATATGTCTCTACTAACTTTGCACATCTAGACTTACTCTTCTTTGCAGAACTGCTCAAATTCAGTTAAATTCGCCCCCAATATATTTATTTGCATTTGTTTTAATACAGAACAATACTTTTAAATAAAAATTTAATAAAAAAAAAAAAACAACTTTTCTGAGTCATTAGTTATTTTGATACAGAAATCACATTATATAGTGGAGATACCCAAAGCAAAAGAAATGAGCTTTATATATCAGTCGTCCCCCGTTGTCAAGTCCTCTTGGTTACAATAGCATAAAAAAGGAGTTCAAATATTGTCGAAGCCTTTACGTTTCCCTTTCACTGCATAAGTCAGCTTTTACATGGCAAGGTTAATAGTCATTTCTTTAATCCAAAGCATAGAGGAAGGACCATGAATCTCCTTCCATTTTAAAGCAATAGCCGGCTTGGCCTGAAGCAAACTAAAGTCAATTAGTTTGCGTTTATTGGTGCTCACCACAAAATTTACTGGATATATATGAAATAAACACAATTTGGGATCACAAGGAACATTTTCTTCAGTCATTTTACCAATCGTAACAAGTGTATTCTTCCAAAATTTTTGAATCTCAATACACTCCCTCATACAATGGTAAAGGGTTCCAATTTCTCGTTTACATTTTAAACAACTGTCAGGAATATTTGGATTAAATTTATGTAATTTAACCGGGGTAATATATGTCCTCATGAGCCATTTATATTGCAGAAATCTGCATCTAGTATTGACACTATATGTTTGGGCAAACAAACAAGAATCCCTCCATTCCTCTTTAGAAATATCTTCCTGTAGGTCGTTTTTCCATGCAGTTAAATTGGACATCGAATTCTCTTTTGAACCCTCTAAAAGTATATTATAAAAAAAAAAGACAGATTGCCATTATCCCTTAAATGTTTTAAAGTATGATCTTCTATAGTAGACAAAGAAGGTTCTAAATAAGTTTTAATTTCAGAGTGTATAAAACTTCTTATTTGTAAATATTTGAAGAAGTGTCTCTGAGGAATATCATATTCTTTCATCAATTGTTGGAATGACATCATTATACCATCCTTATACAAATCTTTTACTTGTTTTGCTCCCTTGTACATCCAATTTTTAAACCCCCCATCACTTCTCCCTGGCACAAACATTGTATTACCCCAAATTGGTGACAGACCCGACAGTTTCACCTAAAAACGCATGAGCTTCATACCATACGCAAATACAATTTCTAAGGAAAGGATTGTGTGTAGATTTTTTTAGTATTTTAACTGAAGAAGAATAAAGATACATCTGTAATGGAATTGTTATTCCATTTTTTTCTATATCTATCCATGCAGGAGAGTCTATTTCTATGAAGTAACACATAGCTGAACATAATTGAGCCGCCCAATAATAAAGTTTCATGTTTGGTACTTTAAGTCCTCTCCGTTCGTATGGTAAATAAAGTAGGGACAGACGTAACCGAGGACGCTTGTTATTCCATATAAACCTTATGAACACTTTTCTGAGTGTTACAAAGAATGTAGCTGGAAGAGGAAGAGGAATTGACTGAAAGAGATACAAGAATTTAGGCAAAATTGACATCTTTATAATATTTATACGTCCAATCATAGAGATTGGCAATGCATTCCATCTCTCGAATGAATCCATGACTCTTTTTTATTAATGGGTCATAATTAATTGAAATTATCTCTTTTATATTTGGGACTATCTTAATTCCTAAATATGTAAACCCTTCCTGAGAATTGAAAGATTGCCTATTATTCGTAGAGTTTCTCCTTTCATCCCCATTTAATAATAGTAAGGCACTTTTATTATTGTTAGCTTTGTACCCTGAGAACTCTCCAACTACTCTTAATAAAGTGTTAAGTGATCGAATAGAAGGTTCTAGATTACTAAGAAAAATTACAATATCGTCTGCAAACAGAGATAAACGGTGTTCTCTCTCACCTATTATTATACCTTTAATTTCAGGACTACTCCGAATTGCCATTGCAAGGGGTTCTACTGCGAATAAAAACAACAGAGGGGACAATGGACACCCTTGACGTGTGCCTCTACTTAGATTAAAGGGCTTTGAAATTTGATTATTTGTTATTATTTTTGCTTGTGGACCATTGTAAAGTAATTTGATCCATTTAATATACCCATCACCCAGCCCAAATCTCTTAAGCACCTCAAAAAGATACCTCCATTCAATCCTGTCGAAGGCTTTTTCCGCATCCAACGACAAAATTGCATGGTCCTTGGCATTTTGTTTTTCATATACTATATTTAAGACTCTTCGTATGTTATGAAAGGCTTGTCTTCCAAACACAAACCCATTTTGATCGTTCATGATAAGGTTTGGTATATACGTTTCAATTCTTTTAGCTAGGGCCTTACAAAGAATCTTAGTATCACATGACATTAAAGATATGGGCCTATAAGATGATTTTTCATTGGGAGGCTTACCTGGTTTTAATATAAGAGTAATTAGTGTTGATCTCAGGGAAGGGGGCAATATTCCTTTTTCCAAGGATTCATTAAACATTTCAAGCAAGTGCGGTAAAATTTTCCCTGCAAATGTTTTGTAGATTTCCATCGGAAGGCCATCTGGTCCAGGGGCCTTACCGTTACTCATGTCCTGTAGAGCCTCTGAGAGCTCTTCTATACTTAGATTCTTCTCTAAAGTACTTCTTGTCTCCTCTGATAATTTTGAAAATTGGATTTTATCAAGAAAATTATTTCGCCCCTCTAAATTGTTGGTGTTTTCAGATTTATACAAATTTTTATAATACAATTTTGCAATATTATTTATTTCCAATGGATCTACAGTCTTCTTCCCATTCTCTAAGAAAACTGAATTAATGGCTCTATGTGTTTGTATTTTTTTAATTCTCCATGCTAGCAGTTTTCCTGATTTTTCACCCTGATCATAATAGGTCTGTTTTAGCCACATTAAATTCTTAGATATTTTACTACTAGTTATTTCATTATATTTGGCTTTTAGTAAAAGAAGAAGTTCTTTCTGCTTTACAGGGTCATTATTGCTAAACAGATGCTGTTCCAGTATTTTAATTTGTTTCCCCAAGTTTTCTAATTGTGCCCGATAAATTTTGGATCTGTATCTTGTATAACTCAATATCTCCCCTCTAATATACAGGTGCATCTCAATAAATTAGAATGTCGTGGAAAAGTTTGTTTATTTCAGTAATTCAACTTAAATTGTGAAACTCGTGTATTAAATAAATTCAATGCACACAGACTGAAGTAGTTTAAGTCTTTGGTTCTTTTAATTGTGATGATTTTGGCTCACATTTAACAAAAACCCACCAATTCACTATCTCAACAAATTAGAATACTTCATAAGACCAATAAAAAAAAAACATTTTTAGTGAATTGTTGGCCTTCTGGAAAGTATGTTCATTTACTGTACATGTACTCAATACTTGGTAGGGGCTCCTTTTGCTTTAATTGCTGCCTCAATTCAGCGTGGCATGGAGGTGATCAGTTTGTGGCACTGCTGAGGTGGTGAAGCCCAGGTTTCTTTGACAGTGGCCTTCAGCTCATCTGCATTTTTTGGTCTCTTGTTTCTCATTTTCCTCTTGACAATACCCCATAGATTCTCTATGGGGTTCAGGTCTGGTGAGTTTGCTGGCCAGTCAAGCACACCAACACCATGGTCATTTAACCAACTTTTGGTGCTTTTGGCAGAGTGGGCAGGTGCCAAATCCTGCTGGAAAATGAAATCAGCATCTTCAAAATGCTGGTCAGCTGAAGGAAGCATGAAGTGCTCCAAAATTTCTTGGTAAACGGGTGCAGTGACTTTGGTTTTCAAAAAACACAATGGACCAGCAGATGACATTGCACCCCAAATCATCACAGACTGTGGAAACTTAACACTGGACTTCAAGCAACTTGGGCTATGATCTTCTCCACCCTTCCTCCAGACTCTAGGACCTTGGTTTCCAAATGAAATACAAAACTTGCTCCCATCTGAAAAGAGGATATTGGATCACTGGGCAACAGTCCAGTTCTTCTTCTCGTTAGCCCATGTAAGATGCCTCTGACGTTGTCTGTGGTTCAGGAGTGGCTTGACAAGAGGAATACGAGAACTGTAGCCAAATTCCTTGGCACGTCTGTGTGTGGTGGCTCTTGATGCCTTGACCCCAGCCTCAGTCCATTCCTTGTGAAGTTCACTCAAATTCTTGAATCGATTTTGCTTGACAATCCTCATAAGGCTGCGGTTCTCTCGGTTGGTTGTGCATCTTTTTCTTCCACACTTTTTCCTTCCACTCAACTTTCTGTTAACATGCTTGGATACAGCACTCTGTGAACAGCCAGCTTCTTTGACAATGAATGTTTGTGGCTTACCTAGTGAACCAAACTGAGAGACCATTTTGAAGGCTCAGGAAACCTTTGCAAGTGTTTTGAGTTGATTTAGCTGATTGGCATGTCACCATAGTGAATTGGTGGGTTTTTGTTAAATGTGAGCCAAAATCATCACAATTAAAAGAACCAAAGACTTAAACTACTTCAGTCTGTGGCATTGAATTTATTTAATACACGAGTTTCACAATTTGAGTTGAATTACTGAAATAAACTAACTTTTCCACGACATTCTAATTTATTGAGATGCACCTGTATGCCTTGAAGGCCTCCCATTTAACTGAGGCACTCGTCTGATTTGTATTGACTAAAAAGTATAGGTCTATTTTATTATCCAGAAGAAATTTTACGAAATCATGATCAAGAAGCCTACTTGCTTGAAATCGAAATCTTCGGAGGGGGGAGTACAAGATTATCTATTTGTATTGTAAACGTAATAGGGGCATGGTCGGAGAATAGGATACTATCATACCAACTTTTACCTACCATCGCCACCATACCACTGGAAATTAAAAAATAATCTATTCTTGAAAATGTTTTATATGTATTCGAACAAGCATGAATAGTCTTTCTTGCTTGGATTGAGATACCTCCAAATCTCAACTAAATTTAAATCAGTCATATATTTCAAAATAATTTTTTTGGTCTGTTGATGGGTATTATCTACTACTCAAGAACGATCATACTCTGGGTTTAGTACACAATTAAAATCTCCTCCAATTACATAATTTCCGGGATATGCTGATATAGTGAAAAAGAAATTCTGTAAAAAGGAAGGGTCATCTACATTAGGAGCGTATATACTTATTAAATTAATATGTGATGTCAAAATTGTACCATTAAGAATTATGTATCTCCCTAACGGGTCTATATATTGCTGTTTTAACTGAAATGGAACGGACTTATGTATAAGAATCATGACTCCTCTGGCTCGAGAGGTGAAAGATGCATTGAAAACTTGTCCTGGCCATCTCTTAGTGACTCTACTAATATCTTCTTTTAATAAATGAGATTCCTGTAGAAAGATTATGTTTGATTTCATTTGTTTCAGTCGACCAAGTACTTGTTTAAGTTGTACCAAATTATTTAGTCCTCTTACATTCCAGCTACAAATATTTATCTCAGAGTTATTGAGCATTTACCTATTTATATAACCATCTAGATACAGCTGTGCCTGGGCATACCATATAGAATATAGAACAGAGGAGAAAGAGGAAAAAAAAAAGAACAAACCCAGCTTACATAACCAACCCCCCGCCATCCCACCCCACCTGCATTCCCCCAACTGGAAAGCATAATACCCCTTACAATGAACCTTGGTTATGAAACAAACATGTTTGATCCATATAATATGGAGCAACATTTGGCCAGCCTGCTCTCATTACTGTCAGCCCCAGGCTCGCTACCCAATGAAGAACATAACTGGGCCCTGAGTTTTATACTGAATCCCACCCTATAGGACCTCGGTCTATTTTGGATTAACTCATATGCATCTATTCATGAACTTGTTTACTCATATGAATGAAAACATTGGAGAAAGGAACAAAACATTTAAACTGTACATTTAAACCGGCATGGTGATTAGCCGAAATATTCCGGTTCTGCTGGAATATAGTCATAATTTCAATTCCACACAAATTTAAACATTTTGACAACTCAAAAATGGAAATAATAGTGTATCCTTGACTTTGATAACTAGACCCAGAATTCAAGTCCTGATGAGTCCACACTATCAGGTGCACTGGGTAAAGCATCCCGTATCGAATTTCCATGCTTCTAAGTTGTGTCTTTACTCCATCAAACTGTCGCTGCCGCTGGCGAGTCTCAGTTGATAGATCTGGGAAAAAACTGATCCGCTGTCCTTCATATTTTAACTCCTTCATTTTACTAGCCGCTCTCAAAACCTTCTCCCTGTCCTGGTAATTCAGAAACTTCATCACAATCGCTCTTGGAGTTGATGGGCGGTTCGGGTTAACTTGTCCTACTCGGTGCGCTCATTCGATGACGGGTGGAGATCTGAACTCATCCTTCAGAATCATGGGGAATAAATTCTCAATGAAGGCACACATATTTGATCCGTCTATTTTTTCGGGCAGGCCAGTTAGTCTCAGATTAGAACGCCTTCCTCTGTCCTCCAAATCCTGAACCTTGTTTTGTAGAAATTCTGTTGTTTCTTCGAGTTTTTTTACTTTGTGTTGAAGGGCTGAGACTTCCCCTTCAGTTTGTGTGATCCTCTCTTCAACCTCTCCTATTCTTTGCGCTTGTGACAGTAGGTCTGATTTTATGCCGTTTATAGCGTCCATCGTGTCAGTGAATTGTCTCGCACAATCAGTTTTCAAAGACTGAACCGCACGTAGGACATCGTCATTTGTGGCCGCATAATCTTCACTCTGAGGTTCGGCTAGCTTCTTGCTAGCTAGCACCTTACCTCCCTCCTCCATCTGTCCAGACGGCTTCGGATGCTGTGCAGGTTTGGTAATTTTGGGTGGCATTTTGTCCCGCCGAACTTTAAAGTGTTTTTCAAACACTTATTATATGAGTTCTAGCCTTTCTGAAAGAGTTTAAATGAATATTCAGCAGCGAGCCCGATTCAGGCGACTTATCAGCTGCACGTCATAACCGGAAGTCAATTTTAAATTTGATGGTGACCGTTTGTGGACTGCAGTCTTCAAGTTATTCCACAGAATTTCAGTGGGGTTTAAGTCTGGGCTCTGACTAGGCCATGCAAGGACATTCACCTTTTTCTCCTTCAACCACTGAGGCAAAGCTCAGTCGTGGGTGGCTTTTTTCTTGCAACCCTCCCATACAAGCCACATTTGTGGAGAATTTGTGATATTGTTGTCACATGCACACAATGACCACTCTTTGTCATAAATTCCTGCAACTGCTTCAGAGTTGCTGTAGGCCTCTTGGTAGCCTCTCTGACCAGTTTCCTCCTGGCCCTTTCATCCAGTTTGGAGCGACATCCTGATCCAGGGAGGGTCTGTGTTGTACCAAATACCTTCTACTTCTTAATAATAGACTTCACTGTGCTTCTAGACATTGATAAAGCCTTTGAAATTTTTTTGTATCCATCTCCTGACAGTGCCTTGCCACCCATAATTGATTGTTTGCTTCAGTTGCACTACAAAATGCTCCAGGAAAGCTCTTTTCATGCTGAGCTAATCAAAATGACCACAGCTGATCACAGTTGAAAGTCAAATGGCTTTGTGTGCCATTGAGAAGGTGATTAGCTACACCTTATTGAGTTTACAGGTCATTTTAGGAGGTGGGTGATCCTTTTTCCAACTAAGTGATTGTTTTTTTTTAAAAAAAATTTCTGACATGTTGGTGTTATATCTTTCACTTGGATGTTATAAGTTGCACTGAGTAAATACAGCTGGATAAAACAAAAACTGTGTCCATCTTCATTTCAGGCTGAAAAGCAACAAAATGTGATTATTTTAAAGGGGGGGGGGGGATTATTTTCTATACCCACTGTATATGCATGAACACAGTCCATTATCACTGATGTATCATGTAGCATGATTGAAGTGACGTGCAGGTCTTAACATTTTTTTGGAAATATCTTGAATATGGTATTAAAAAGTATTAAATTTGAAGTGCTGATACCTGCAGATACCCTCTTAATAGTGTAATAAAGCTTGTGTTTGATACTGTCCAAAGGTGAATATTATTTTGTCAAATTAACAATTGTGTGATAGAGAGAGTTTAATAATGTGCACAAACATAGTAGATGAGCTCCTAGAGTGTTTGACCACATTTTAATGTCAACTTTTGGTGAAAATCCACCAGAGGGCTAACGTGGACAGGTTTTAGTTGGGAGACATGGAAGGACAGGTGGATGAGTTTCTTGGCTTCTGTCTTAAGTGGAATGTCCTTGGCTGAAAGCCACACCTTTTGACCTTGCTGGTAGTTGGGTGCTGGAACCCGACAGCGGTCAGCTAGGAGGCAGTTGCAGTTGGTGGAGTGGAGTAGGGCAGACGTCTCTCCATACTTTTGAGCAACGACGGAGGTGGGCTTGCACGGAGGGGACAGCAATGTCCTTTGCTGATTGGGGTAGGCTTTTCACGGTACCAAAATTTCAGTAGTACCAATACCAGTAAAATTCCACAGTACTCTGTACCAATTTCGGTACCAAAGCAAAACACAAAAACATGTTAATTGAACAACACACTATTTTATTAATAAAGTTAAATATCAATATAAAATGTTGTTTGTTTTTTTTTAAATGGCATCCAGTATACTTAAAGTATTTCAAAGTGTTTCAAGTTTTTTTCTCCACAAGTAATTAAAAGTATAAAAATAAATAAACAAAAAAATGTACAAGATTTACATTAATTTGCCATTTACAAATGGCCAAATGGCAGTGACCCAGGCTAGGGCATCTCCCCTTAGAAACCCCATGATGTAGGCTACTTCGACTTTGGCAATGGCATAGGTAATAGGTAATACGCTGAGCACGCACGAGGGAACACTGGAGCAAGGACTTACACCTCCCTAGGTCTGGTTCAGGGTCTGGGAGAGAAAGCAAAGTGGGCCACAGGGAGGGGAAACAGAGGGGGCCACAGAGGGGGCATCTGGGCCAGTTGGGGGAGGACACAGTTGAGTTGCTGAGTGAGGAGCCCAATCTGGTTCAACATGGTTTGAGAGTGCAGAGAGTTCATGGAGCTGGCTCCACGATGGCCAGATTGTTCTGTTAAGAACACAGGGATGAGGGACCCAGAAGCAGGTTAAACAAGTTTTATTTAGGGCTTGAGGGAGTGTTGGAAAAGAGCGAGGCTATTGTGTAGTCGAGGTCAGGATTCAAACTCGGATCAGCTTCACGGAGGTTGGGTGTGTAGTCCATGCACTACAGAGGAGGGGGAGCAAGGCAGGGAATAAGTGGGCTAGAGTGTTGGCGATGATGGAGCTCGAACTCGGGTTGCCGGCGTGAAAGCCAAGTGCTGAATAGGTGAGCCATGGGGGTGGTGAGGTGGGGCTGGGCATAGAAGGAAGTGAGCTGGCCGTGAGCAGGCAGGCTGGGTGAGCAGTGAACCTGGAACACAAGCAGAAAAACACAGAATGAGAAAAGCTGGAAGCGTACTGCCCTGAAGCCGGAACACTCTGGCGATGAGTGGCTGAAGTACTGGGCTGCAGATTAGGTGAGTAGATGAGGAACAGCTGTGATCAACTCTGCAATCAGGCAAGGTGAGAAGTGGAGTGCTATGCTCAGACACACACACACACACACACACACACATACACTAACATAAACAAGAGGGAGAGAAAACAGGGAAACACGGGGAAATACACTGGAGCCCTGGCCCAGACCATGACAAAGTATGCCTGACACTAAAGTGATATTATAGTGCAGTGATTGGCCACTTTGTTAGAAAACATTATATGGATTGCACAGTAAATAAATATATTGCACATGGTATTGGTATTGCATGTGGGTATTGTTACGAGCTTAAAGATGTAAACGGGATGAAGCGCAACATTTGAGTGAGATATGATTGATGCGAGGTAACGGAAGTAACCACCAACAACGTATTGTTAACATTAAGGTAGTTTTTAATAGGAGAAATGAAAGGGGTTTACAACAAAAGAGAATTATTACAAATATATATATATATATATATATATATATATATATATATATATATATATATATATATATATATATATATATATATATATATATATAACTCAAAACACAGCCATTAATGTCTAAACCGCTGGCAACAAAAGTAAGTACACCCCTAAGTGAAAAAGTCCAAATTGGTCCCAATTAGCCATTTTCCCTCCCCGGTGTCATGTGACTCATTAGTGTTACAAGGTCTCAGGTGTGAATGGGGAGCAGGTGTGTTAAGTTTGGTGTTATCGCTCTCACACTCTCTCATACTGGTCACTGGAAGTTCAACATGGCACCTCATGGCAAAGAACTCTCTGAGGATCTGAAAAAAAGAATTGTTGCTCTACATCAAGATGGCCTAGGCTATAAGAAGATTGCCAACACCCTGAAACTGAGCTGCAGCACGGTGGCCAAGACCATACAGCGGTTTAACAGGACAGGTTCCACTCAGAACAGGCCTCGCCATGGTCGACCAAAGAAGTTGAGTGCACGTGCTCAGCATCATATCCAGAGGTTGGCTTTGCAGAATAGATGTATGAGTGCTGCCAGCATTGCTGCAGAGGTTGAAGGGGCGGGGGGTCAGTCTATCAGTGCTCAGACCATACGCCGCACACTGCATCCAATTGGTCTGCATGGCTGTTGTCCCAGAAGGAAGCCTCTTCTAAAGATGATGCACAAGAAAGCCTGCAAACAGTTTGCTGAAGACAAGCAGACTAATGACATGGATTACTGGAACCATGTCCTGTGGTCTGATGAGACCAAGATAAACTTATTTGGTTCAGATGGTGTCAAGCGTGTGTGGTGGCAACCAGGTGAGGAGTACAAAGACAAGTGTGTCTTGCCTACAGTCAAGCAAGGTGGTGGGAGTGTCATGGTCTGGGGCTGCATGAGTGCTGCCGGCACTGGGGAGCTAATGCCAACATGCGTTGTGACATACTGAAGCAGAGCATGATCCCCTCCCTTCGGAAACTGGGCTGCAGGGCAGTATTTCAACATGATAACGAACCCAAACACAACTCCAAGATGACCACTGCCTTGCTAAAGAAGCTGAGGGTAAAGGTGATGGACTGGCCAAGCATGTCAACAGACCTAAATCTTATTGAGCATCTGTGGGGCATCCTCAAACGAAAGGCGGAGGAGTGCAAGGTCTCTAACATCTATGTGATGTCATCATGGGGGAGTTGAAGAGGACTCCAGTGGCAACCTGTGAAGCTCTGGTGAACTCCATGCCCAACAGGGTTAAGGCAGTGCTGGAAAATAATGGTGGCCTCACAAAATATTGACACTTTGGGCCCAATTTGGACACTTTCACTTAGGGGTATACTCACTTTTGTTGCCAGCGGCTGTGTGTTGAGTTATTTTGAGGGAACAGCAAATTTACACTGTTACACAAGCTGTATGTATATATATATATATATATACTCTTTACCACTCATCTGCTACAGACTCTCTGAGGACTTGAACAATCATGAGAATGATCTGATCACAACCGATACCTCAAATGTTTTAATGATGATGTCCTAAGCATATTTCTGTGCTCTAGACATTTGATACCAATGCAATATATGCCTTCCTCTATGCATTTACGCCCAGAGTGTCATCCACCTGCAAACAATCATGGCACAAAATATTCTGCCAAAATCATACAGTGGGTGTTTGTCAGACATTTCGCCATCAGTTTTGGAAGAGTTTACCATACTTGCGCACATCAATAGTGGATACCCAAGCATCCAGATTGGATCAAATTTTTTTTTCTGTTTCTGTCTGTTCTGTGGATAGAAGAGTTTCCTGTTTTTGTGCATTTTGCTTTATTTAACATGAATCATAGTTCCATCAAATGTTCAGTTGTTTTGGTTAGCAGTGGGGTCAAACTTTTTTTTTTTTCCTTCTCATTTATTGTTTTCTATACATATATATATATATATATATATGTATAGAAAACAAGAGAGTCGCCAAATTAATGAATTCATCAAAACCACATCCCCAAAACTAGCAACCCAACCTCTAAACTACCTACCAAAAAGAAAAATGTAGAAACAAAACTGGGATCTTTAGCGTATGTGATGCCTTAAATAAACTACGCTAACTGAGAACAGAAATACAAGTAATGGCGATCACCCTTCAACTAACTAACACAGCTAAGTACTATCTACCGTTGTTACAAAAGATACTTAGAAAGTCAACAATCAATCAAGCTGTTTGCAACTGACTTGGGCCCAACAATCAATAGAATTGTACAACAATAAAGAGACAGTAACTTAACATTATATAAAGGTTTCAACTTCTTACCGAAGGGTTAATTACAACACATCACATTAGTCCCTGATTATCAGCGTGTAGCATGAACATCGTTCACACATGCACACACACCTGCACTTAAGAGACTTGAGTACTAGCGCTGAAACCGTGCATTCTCTCAAACAGAACTAGTAGTGCAATAACACATCAGCAACATTAACAACAAAACCTAAAGATGTTTTAACTCAAAACCCACGAAACAAACATTAACATACAATCATGGCTAACGGTCCGATTGACCAAAGACACGAGATTAGAATAGATGGTCTGGCATTGATCTGCTCGCTCCCCCATTCATCGTAAACAGGGCCTTTTAATCTGCTGGCCGTCAGCGGATTGGTCGAACGTCGGTCATGACGTCGAGCGTCATGCGTCACGGGTGTGATGGACAGCCGTTTCGTCCAGTGATTGCAAGATTGAAGAGTAATTTACAGAACAGAAGCGCAACAGAGACGAAAGAGAAAACCCCCACAAAATACCAAACACACGTGGAACGTAACAATGATATTGAACAAACAAGGGGGAAAAAAGGTGTCGTGTAAATGTACTACATAGGGAATGAATTGGGGTTTATGGGAAGGTGTTTATAATCTTTGTAGCCTGTTTCCTTACAAGGGACATGTACAGGTCATAATGATGTGAAATTAATGATAATTTGATAGTGAAATTTTTAGAAAAAGAATTTTGAATGCTGCAAAAAAAAAAAAAAAAGATTCTTGTACAAATTGCATCAGTGTCATTATAAAAGAGGTTGCCATTGGTTGGCATCATGGTGAAGGTGAAGGAGCTTCCTAAAGTTTCCTTCAGAAAAGCATATGCTACTTATCCTTTCCTGACTCATTTTCAGGTAAGTTCAGTCAAGGATATGAGCAGAATTGTAAGATCTGTGATACAAAAGCAGTCCAATATCAAAATGAAAAAAGATCATGACTTTTATTATCAAATATACTGTAATTTTCACAAAGTAACATCATATAATAAATGTTTCTAATGAACCAACACTGGAACTGCAACTCTAGTTGCATATGTAACTCTGGGTCTATGAGCACCACCAGGGATGGTAAGAATCACCTGGACATCTTTTTGTGTGCCTGTATATTCATGCCAATACATCAGCATACAAATGTACTAAATAGGGAATGAATTGAGGTTTATGGGAGGATGTTTATAATCTTTGTAGCTGCCAGGAAAAAAACTATTCTGGTGCTTGAAGTTCTTGTCCTGATTAGTCTGTTGTACCTGCCACAACAGACTAAGTTGAGACTGAACAGGCTGTGTATGGGGTGTGAGGGGTCCTTTAGAATTCTCTCAGCCCGTTTCCTTACACGGGACATGTACAGGTCCTGGTTGGAGGGCAGGTTGGTCCTGACGATGTGCTCTGCGTACCTTACTACCCTTTGAAGTCTGTGCCTGAAATTTAAAATAATGAAATTTTTAGAAAAAGAATTTTGAATGCTGCAAAAAAAAAGATTCTTGTACAAATTGCATCAGTGTCATTATAAAAGAGATTGGCATCATGGTGAAAGTGAAGGAGCTTCCTAAAGTTCTTGGGGACATCATTAAACAACACTCAAGTGGAACATCAGCATCTGATGGCAAGACTAAGAAACTCAGAGTGTGTGATGGTGAGACCACAGTGGTAATTTCTGCAATACAGTGCCATCCACTCTAGTTTCAGTGAGAACTTAGAAATCTCCAAATCTACTAAGAATCACTTCACATTTTAATAAAACAAAATCTTCATCCTGACAACCTGTTTAATGCATTAATTCCCTATAGCCATCTCCTCCATGCTGCTGTAAGCTGCACTCCTGTCCTGTATTGTTTTCATTTATTTAGCACAACATTTAGAGTAGAAACATGAGTAGGTGTGGCCAATGCCTTAGCCATGCCCATAACTACTTAGCATATTGGGTAAACTTGAAAATGAAACAGTAAAGTGGGTAATGAAAAGTAAATGACCAGTGGTTGTCTCTAGTGATCATTTGCATTTCCCTTTTTGCTGAGCATGGAACCACATTCTTTGAAATTGATTTAGATTTTTATTTTTAGATTTTTGTGTTTTAATTTGAATTTGTTTTTGGTGCAGTGCACACTTGTTTTGAATCTAATTTTAACTGATCAAATTTTGGCCCACTTTGGGCAAAGTAGATTTAAAGGATAAGAGTTGGTTGGACCAGCATTGGCCTAAGAGAATGACTGATTTGGCAAGGTGGATTTTAAAGGTGGCTGAAAGTCTGTTGGCACAATGTTGTCCCAGTGTACAAAATTATGTTGGGCCAGTGTTGGTGACCAATGTTGACCCAACAGAATGGTTAATGTTGACTGAAAGTCTGGTGGCTCAGGCTGAGCTTCTCAGCATTGCCCCAAGAGACAAAATTTTGGCACTTAACCAAATGGAATGGCTGAAGTTGTGCTGACATTGGACCAGTGTCAGTTACCTGCTACCTGGGCATTGTTTTACTACCCATGGACTGCCCTGGAGTTGAGATTCATATGATGTTCAGCCATGGCAGAGTTACAAATTAGGCTAAATAAATAAACGCAGCACATTTTGCCATTTCATATCAGATTGTTTTAGTGAAAATACATTAATTAATTTGACTAATTGATTAATTCTGCCTGTCATTTTTTACTGCTTATCATATCATCCCAGATATCATAGCTCACTAGCATCTGTTACAGCAGTATTTGCCTTTGTTTCTTCTCATAGTTGATCTACCCACATGATGCTAAACTTACAGAGAAGGAGGTAAGTGCTTGATGTAAGTGCATTTTTATGATAATGGCTAATTAGCTGCACTATTCTGTGTGTCTAAATTATAATTTGTTTTCCTTCAGAAAACAAGCATATGCTACTTATCCTTTCCTGACTCATTTTCAGGTAAGTTCAGTCAAGGATATGAGCAGAATTGTAAGATCTGTGATACAAAAGCAGTCCAATATCAAAATGAAAAAAGATCATGACTTTTATTATCAAATATACTGTAATTTTCACAAAGTAACATCATATAATAAATGTTTCTAATGAACCAACACTAAAACTCTAGTTGCATATGTAACTCTGGGTCTATGAGCACCACCAGGGATGGTAAGAATCACCTGGACATCTTTTTGTGTGCCTGTATATTCGTGCCAAGACATCAGCATACAAAGTCACGAAATGACTGAATGACTTAGTGTTTGATTGAAAACTGTTGTCATATAGCCATTGTTCCCTGTACAATCTCACCGAGTTCCCACTGGTTTTGAACGACCGGGAATCCTGCCGATTATCTGGTGTTCATAGAACTACAGTTACATACAGTGCCCTCCACTAATATTGACACCCTTGGGAAATATGAGCAAAGAAGGCTGTGAATTTTTTTTTATTTATTGTTTAACCTTTTGATCTTTTGTTCAGAAAATTCACAAAAATACTCTGCTCTCATTGATATCAAATAATTGCTAACACAACACAGGTTTATTTAAAAAAAAAAAAAAAAAATTGTTAAGTATATGTGTGACAATTATTGGTACCCCTATGAATTCATATGAGAAAAATATATTTGAAGTATATTCCCATTGATATTTTACATTTTTTAGTATACCTAGGAACAGGAAATTGTTCAACCATGACTTCCTGTTTCACAGGGATATAAATATGAGGTAACACATCAAATTCCCTTAGTCATTCATAACAATGGGTAAGACCAATGAATATAGCTGTGATGTGCGGCAAAAGGTTGTTGAGCTTCACAAAATGGGAAGTGGCTATAAGAAAATAGCACAAGCATTGAAAATGCCCATTTCCACCATCAGGGCAATAATTAAGAACTTCCAGTCAACTGGAAATGTTATGAATCAACCTGGAATTGCACGTGTGTCTATATTGTCTCAACGCGCTGTGAAGAGGATGGTTCAAGTGGCCAAAAAATCTCCAAGGATCACAGCTAGAGAACTGCAGAAGTTAGCTGCATCTTGGGGTCAGAAAGTCTGAAGTCACCTACATCAGCACAACTTGTTTGGAAGGGTTTCAAGAAAAAAGCCTCTACTCTCATCCAAAAACAAACTCAAGCATGTCTAGTTTGCCAGACACTACTGGAACTTCAAATGGGATCGGGTTCTATGGTCAGATGAAACCAAAATAGAGCTTTTTGGCAATAAACACCAAAGGTGGTTTTGGTGCACACAGAGAGGTAGCCATATGGAAAAGTACCTCATGCCCATGGTTAAATACGGTGGTGGCTCTTTAATGTTTTGGGGCTGTTTTTCTGCCAGAGGACCTGGACATTTTGTTAGGATACATGGCATCATGGACTCTATCAAACTTCAACAGATATTCAATGAAAACCTGACTCTGCCAGAAAGCTTAAAATGGGCCGTGGTCGGATCTTCCGGCAGGACAATGATCCAAAATATACATCAAAATCAACACAAAAATGGTTTACTGACCACAAAATCAAGTTCCTGCCCTGGCCATCCCAGTCCCCTGACTTGAACCCCATAGAAAACCTGTGGGGTGAACTGAAGAGGGGAGTCCACCAGCGTGGACCTCGAAATTTGAAGGATCTGGAGAGATTCTGTATGGAGGAATGGTCTCAGATCCCTTGCCGTGTATTCTCTACGACAGCGTTTTAGTGCTATGTAAAAAAATAAAATAAAATAAATTAAGATTACGAGAATAAAGTCGTAATATTTTGAGAATAAAGTCAAAATTACGAGAATGAAGTCGTAGCAATACAAGATTAAACTTGTAATATTTTAAGAGTAAAGTCAAAATTACACAACAGTCAAGTTGGTTTTATATTGGACATTCGCAAATTCGAGATTCGCTCTTCAATTTCTCAATAAGTAAACACGCACAAAGGACCACTCCAGAGCAAGAAAATACACATTTTGTCATTTTTGTGTTATTTCTTGAGAAATAGAAGAGCGAACCTCGAATCTGCGAATGTCCAATATAAAACCAACTTTACCACAGTGTAATTTTGACTTTATTCTCAAAATATTACGAGTTTAATCTCATAATGCTATGACTTTATTCTCATAATCTTAATTTATTTTATTTTTTTACGTGGTACTAAAACGCCGTCGTAATTCTCCAACCTCATCAGGCATTATAGGAGAAGACTCAGAGCTGTTATCTTGGCAAAGGGTAGCACAAAGTATTGACTAAAAGGGTGGCGATAATTGTGCCACACATATATTTAACAAAGTTTTTTTTTTTTTTTTGGATAAACCTGTGTTTTGTTTGCAATTGTTTGATATCCATGAGAGCAGAGTATTTTTGTGAATTTTTTTGAACAAAAGATCAAAAGGTTAAACGATAAAGACAATTTTTCACAGCCTTTTTTGCTTGTATTTACCAAGGGTGCCAATATTAGTGGAGGGCACTGTACATCAGTTCTCTTCTATTTCACCCCTCAGCCATCAGGTGCGATGAGAATAACACATGTCATGAGGAACCAAGTACCCAAGTAGCAGCACAGATTTCCAGATGTGGCATGCCTCTAAGTAATACGTATGGGCAGGAGATGCTCCTCATAGAGTAGCATGTCCTGAAAGCAGTTAGGGTGATGGACCACGACTTAGGGGGCCAGTTTTTGTTCAGACTAGGGAGCTCCTTGTGTCTTTTCCCCATAGCAGATGAACATACAATCTGTTAATTGAACCACCGTCATGCAGTCTTTAGGCATAGCACACAGTGTCTTTCACCTATTTTTCACTTCAAGGGGCCAAACCCACAAGGGCAGGTTACCTGGTCGAGTTTGCCAAATCATTTTGTTTGTTCAGGACAAAAGATGTACAGTGCTGTGAAAAAGCCCCCATCCTGATTTCTTCTGTTCTTCTGTTCAAATTATGGTAGCGGTTGCATAGTTTAATTCAAGTGTAGGATAACTTAATGGTTAGCATACATGTGTGTAACACATACGGTCATGTGTCCTTATTAACCATTTAATTATTTTAAAAACATCCACGCCACGCTGGCAGACCGCCACGTTGCTAGGTGTAAAACTATGCTATGTACACAGCTGCTGTGTGTATGTAGGTACTCATGCAATATACCTTTGGAAAGCTAAGTTTCTTGTGCTTCGATTGATATAAACAGTTTAAAGATACAATCACATCAGCAGCTACAATCAACGTCTCTGTCAGACCAGCGACATACAAACACACACTTACAAAACTGAGGCAACATAACCATGAAGCATCATAATAGTCCACTGATCCATAACATCCTGACAAAAACTGTCTTGTTACACTGGCAATGGTCCAAATGATCCAATCATGTAAAAATATTTAGTCCAAAACACATTATTACATCAATAAATACCCACGGACAATTGCTGCGTCATTTCAATTTGTTTCACGTTTTCTCTGTTATAACTCTGGTTCACTTGTAAACATTGCCGACTTCTTGACATGAAAATGGCTGCTGCGTGAGTTTCAGCACTTCAATTTAAAAGTCCATCCGTAAAGCTGCCTAATGAGTGTCAAGTGTTTCATTTCAGAAACTTTTTTACATTTTTCTTGTAATTTATTTAGTTATTATTTACTTGAAGGAAAAAAAGGCCAAAGCATTTTTCAGAAATACTTGAAATATACATGTACATTTGTTTTAATCTATTTTAATATATAAGTTTATAAATAAAGTGTGTGTTTTTCAATTATGGCAAATTTTTGTGCTTTACATGCTTGTAATTTTTTTTGTTTATTTATTTTTATACCTTTAATTATTTGTGGAAAAAAAAAACTTGAAACACTTTGAAATACTTGAAGTATACAGAATGGCATTGTTTTTTTTAAAAATACATTTATATTGATATTTAACTTTATTAATAAAATAGTGTGTTGTTCCATTAGCATGTTTTTGTGTTTTGCATTGGTACCGAGTACCGTGGAATTTTACTGGTATTGGTACAGAGAACTGAAATTTTGGTACCATGATAACCCTACTGGGAAAGGTTACAAAGCTATTTCAAAGGCTCTGGGACTCCAAAGAGCCACAGTGAGAGCCATTATCTCAAATGGAAAAGCTCGGCATAGTAGTGAACCTTCCCAGAAGTGGCCGACCTTCCAAAATTCCTCCAAGAGCACAGCAACTACTCATCCAGACATCAAAGGACCTACAGGTCTCTCTTGCATCAGTAAAAGTCACTGTTCATGACTCCACTATTAGAAAGACACTGGGCAAAAACGGCATCTATGGAAGAGTGGCGAGGTGAAAACCACTGCTAACCCAGAAGAACATTAAGACTCATCTGAATTTTGCCAAAACACACCTTGATGATCCTCAAACCTTTTGGGAGAACGTTCTGTGGATTGATGAGTCGAAAGTGGAACTGTTTGGAAGACAGGGGTCTCGTTACATCTGGCGTAAACCAAACACAGAATTCCACAAAAAGAACATCATACCTATGGTCAAGCATGGTGGTGGAAGTGTGATGGTGTGGGGATGTTTTGCTGCTTCAGGGCCTGGACAACTTGCAGTAATTGAGGGAAACATTAATTCTGCTTTCTACCAGAAAATCCTAAAGGAGAATGTCCAGTCTTCAGTCCATAAGTTGAAACTCAAGTGCAACTGGATTATGCAGCAAGACAATGATCCAAAGCATAGGAGTAAGTCCACCTCTAAATGGCTCAAAAAAAGCTAAATTAAAGTTTTGTAGTGGCCTGACTTGAACCAATTGAGATGTGTGACAGGACCTTAAACAGGCAGTTCATGCTTGAAAACCCTCCAGTATGGCTGAACTAAAGCAGTTCTGCAAAGAAGAGTGGGCCAAAATTCCACCACAGCACTGTGAAAGACTGATCTCCAGTTATCGGAAGCGTTTGGTTGCAGTTATTGCTGCTAAAGGTGGCACAACCAGATTTTAAGTTTAAGAGGGAAATTAGTTTTTCACATGGGTGATAGGTGTTGGCTAACTTTTTTTGCTTTAATAAAAAATAAATTAATTAAAACTGTATTGCGTGTTTACTCAGGTTGCCTTTGTTTTATGTTGTATTTCATTTGAAGATCTAAAACTTTAGTGTGGGATACAAAATCAGAAGAAATCAGGATACTTTTTCACAGCACTGTATTCATGGGGGACGCTACCAAGGCATTCTGTACACTAGTGAGAGCAGCAGTGAAAACAGTGAGGCCAGTCATGAGCCAGTGCATTCTGAGCTAGAGGACTGTTCAGGTCTGCCAGGGAGACACCAGGATTGGTCAACATGATGTCAAGATATCCTTCATGCTAAATTTCAAAGGAATTGTTGATAGCTTTTTTTTGTTGTTGTTGCCATGGCAATGTGATTGATTAATGTCAATAGGAACTGGAATAAATCCAAACTTCAATGTATGTTATATGATGGGGACGGGGGGCTCAATAGCAACCCTGAGGCATTATTCTTAATTGTTGGCATCCATTTTAACCTTCATGATGACCGCCATGGATCCCCTCCATGTCACCTGATATGAGTGTCCCTCCAGGTACGAATCAAACCATTGCCATGCTGTGTCACAAACTCCAAGACTCATAAGGATGGACAGGAGAGTCTTATGATTGACCGTGTCAAACGCTGCTGAAAGGTGAAGGAGGATGAGTACTGATCTAGTAGCATGAAGCTTCTCAGTAACGCCCACAAGGGCGGTTTCTGTAGAGTGTACAGCATTGAAGCCAGACTGGTTAGGATCTTGGAGGTTGTTCTGGGTGAGATAGAGAGACAGTTGATTGTAGAGAGCGTGTTCAAGAATTTTAGAAAGAAAGGAGAGAAGTAATACAGGTTGGTAGATGCTGATGTCTGAGGTATCCAGAGTGGGTTTCTTCAGGATGGACCATTGCTATCTTAAATGCATTTGGTAAATGACCAGATGTTATGTCATAATAATATCATTTATTAATATAAGACATGAAAGGGATGAGGTCTGATGGTCTGGAGCATTGTGAAAGGGATGGGATCCAGCAGGTAGGTGGTGGTATTGCTGGACAAGATAACCTGCAGGATCTCTTCTTTTGAGAGAGGAGAAAACATGTCAAAGAAAGAGGAGGGGAATCCTGAATGTGTAGGGATAGGGGTAATAGTGAAAGACTGGCAAATTTTATGGATCTTCATCAGCAGTCAGGGAGGAGGGTGAAGGAGGAGGTGGGGGGTTAAGAAGAGAAAAACAAAAGATGCTGTGGCGCTTGTGAGGATCATGTGCAGAGGTTTCCAGCTTTCCCTTGTAGATGGTGGTCTTAGCAGCTGTACCATCGGATGAGAACTTGGACAGGAGAGATCGATGTTAGAAGAGATCAGTATTAATTGTTATTTCATCCATATGGCATACGGGTCTTCCTAAGTAAGTAAGTTTTCTCTTTAACATTGTTGCCATGGTGAGGAGATCAATTAACATGTCACACCTGGCAAACAGGAAGTGTGGCATAATTCCTCCATACATCATGCAATGTTGCTCAAAGTTCACATGTATGTTTGAGAATGTGGTGTAATATATTCCTCATGCCAATACTGGCTCATAAAGTCGCCGCTTGCAGCTATATTTATATTTTGCCATTCAGCCTTTTTAAACATGATCAGTATTTATAGGTATTTAATTAATCGGATCAAGCCAATCAATGAACAATGTTTTATTGTGTCTTTCATTAATTAATTTGTTAAATAGGTTCTATGCGATGAAAAAAAAAAAGATTTTGAACATATTTGAATGCGTACTATTAAAATTTTTTGTGTCCAATAAATATCATGATGACCAATTTTTTACTTTGAGTTTCACTTTATATCTTATGTAGTTCTGTAAGAGGGTGTGATATTACTGGTTTGGGTCAGCAGTGCTGATCCTGTCAGTATTACAGCACAAATGCTTTGTTTCTTTTATGCTGAAGTCACATGTAGTGTATTTTTTTCTCCCAACAGGATGCCTTGGGGACACGCAGTTCAGTTTTAGGCTGCGGCAGTCTGTGGGACGAGTGAGAGACATATGGTTTCGAGAGAAAGATGCGTACAACCGGGAAGCACCACTAATACTGCAGGTTATTGCAAGACTCGTAATATTAGTATATACAGAAAAATTCAACAGAATCTGTCATGGACCACTCAGTCACACAGCTCTATTTTTATCTTTTTGTTAGAAGGAGCTGGCTCACTTCTATGGCTATGTGTACTTTAGACAAGTAAAAGATGTCTCTGTCAAAAGGGGCTACTTTCAGAAGGTGAGTACATGAGATGATATAAACCTTTATTGCTGCATGCAGGAATCTATACATCACTGGCCTGAATGTCTTTAGTTTATGAATAACAGTATACGATTTGTAGTGCACTTTTTTCCGTGTTTATTCCTGAATATTTGGTTTTATATATTTATATGTATAGACAAAAAGCAGCAACCCTTTTATTGCATGACTAAATGTTCAAAGAAAAGAGTTTTGACTGATTGCCTTCTTTGTTATAAATATAAATAAATATACAATCTGTATTGTTGTAGTGTATTGTGTTAGTGGCTGCAATGTTTTGAGAATGACAATGGCACAAATGCACCAAACTGAAGAATCCACTGAAATGGAGATGATTGTTCTGGAGTCCAGAATTATTAACCATTGGTAAATATGGTTTAAAAAAAAAAAAAAGTTATTAAAAAGCCTTTGTAGTGAATTAGCTTAATCTCAAACAGAAATTGAAGTAAATTGATTCTATGAAAATAAATAAAAAACAAAACCATGTGTCATAATCCTGTAGCATTTAGTACTTTGCGCAATCTCCCTTTTCCAGAGTCATCTCCTATAATGCTCAATAAGATCGCTTCTCCTCGACAACTCACCTTGTAGGTTTTCAAGGGGTTTAGGTCAGGGGACTGGGATGGCCATGTCAAAACATTGAATCTGTGGTCATTGAAACATTTTTGTGTGGATTTGGACATATGATTTTGATCATTATTCTACTGAAAGGTCCAATTAAGACCCAGCTGTAGCTTGGCTTGGCTGATTTTGTACGTTTGCCCACTGACAAAGAAATGATCAGTTTCAATTTTAATGGTAGGTGTATTTTAACAGTGAGAGACAGAATAACAACAAAAAAATCCAGAAAAACGCATTTTAATGAGTGAAATAAATATTTGATCCCCTATCAATCAGCAAGATTTCTGGCTCCCAGGTGTCTTTTACACAGGTAACGAGCTGAGATTAGGAGCACTCTCTTAAAGGGAATCTCAGCTTGTTACCTGTATAAAAGACACCTGTCCACAGAAGCAATCAGTCAATCAGATTCCAAACTCTCCACCATGGCCAAGACCAAAGAGCTGTCCAAGGATGTCAGGGACAAGATTGTAGACCTACACAAGGCTGGAATGGGCTACAAGACCATTGGCAAGCAGCTTGGTGAGAAGGTGACAACAGTTGATGCGATTATTCGCAAATGGAAGAAACACAAAATAACTGTCAGTCTCCCTCGGTCTGGGGCTCCATGCAAGATCTTTCCATGCAAGAAGTGTCAATGATCATGAGAACGGTGAGGAATCAGCCCAGAACTATATGGGAGGCTCTTGTTAATGATCTCAAGGCAGCTGGGTCCATAGTCACCAAGAAAACAATTGGTAACACACTATGCCGTGAAGGACTGAATTCCTGCAGTGCCTGCAAGGTCCCCCTGCTCAAGAAAGCACATGTACAGGCCCATCTGAAGTTTGTCTGAATGATTCAGAGGAGAACTGGGTGAAAGTGTTGTGGTCAGATGAGACCAAAATCGAGCTCTTTGGCATCAACTCAACTCGCCGTGTTTGGAGGAGGAGGAATGCTGCCTATGACCCCAAGAACACCATCCCCACTGTCAAACATGGAGGTGGAAACATTATGCTTTGGAGGTGTTTTTCTGCTAAGGGGACAGGACAACTGCACCGCATCAAAGGGATGATGGACGGGGCCATGTACCGTCAAATCTTGGGTGAGAACCTCCTTCCCTCAGCCAGGGCATTGAAAATGGGTCATGGATGGGTATTCCAGCATGACAATGACCCAAAACACACAGCCAAGGCAACAAAGGAGTGGTCTAGCCAGTCTCCAGACCTTAATCCCATCGAAAATCTGTGGAGGGAGCTGAAGATTCGAGTTGCCAAACATCAGCCTCGAGACCTTAATGACTTGGAGAGGATCTGCAAAGAGGAGTGGGACAAAATCCCTCCTGAGATGTGTGCAAACCTGGTGGCCAACTACAAGAAACGTCTGACCTCTGTGATTGCCAACAAGGGTTTTGCCACCAAGTACTAAGTCGAAGGGGTCAAATACTTATTTCCCTCATTAAAATGCAAATCAATTTATAACTTTTTTGAAATGCGTTTTTCTGGATTTTTTTTGTTGTTATTCTGTCTCACTGTTAAAATACACCTACCATTAAAATTATAGACTGATCATTTCTTTGTCAGTGGGCAAACGTACAAAATCAGCAGGGGATCAAATACTTTTTTCCCTCACTGTAATTATCCTGGTCCTTCATGGAGTCTATGATGCCATGTCTTAGGGCTGAATTTCCAACCCATGCCTTATCCCATGCCTCAGTTCAGACCCAGAGTCACATCCAGAATCCAGTCTAGATTCCAGTCTAGGTCTCAATCCAGAATCCAGAAGCGGGAAGGGGTTTAAATAAGGAGGGTAATCAGAAACAAGGGATATTAAACTCAATACACCTGAAACTCATAATGGAATGTGGAAGTGTTTTGGGATTTTGGGGGTGGGGTGGGGGAGGGGGTATATGAAAGTATATGAACGAATGTTCTGCATTTTTTCCCTCTTCCCGCGTTTCCTGGACTATGGATTTATGCCACGATACTCTGTGAACGTATGCCTTGATGTTCTTTGGATTTATGCCTTGGGATTCCATGGATGATTATCGTTTGTTTTGACCCTGCCTTTTGACTTATGTCTTTATACTTTTGGTTCATTCCTAATAAACTGACTTTTTCCCTGCGCTTGCATCCAGTCCCCGTTTGTGTCTCATAACAGTAGGTCAAAGGTAATGCAGATGCTTGAGCATAATTAATAAACTTTAATAACTGTGATGTCAACACAGAAATACACAGGTCTTACAAAAAAGGGTCTTGAAAAAGGTATTAATAAGTATTAAATTGGAAGTGCCGATGCCCACATGTACCCTTAATCATTCTCCTCTCTACTGTATGTGTGAGTGCAAAATACACTTGAATTGACTTCCAGGCATGTTCATTACTGCTCAGACTTTAAATTTCTTAATTAATGCCAGTGGATATGGGCATTTCAGGCATGCAGCTTTTTATGGCCATTGCCTGATTTATGAATGTTAACACACTTTTGTTTTGTTTCATTTGTATATTCTCTAATTTGGTCAACATTGGTGAATGATTGGGGGAATTTGGTCTCTGTGCCACTTTCATATTTATTCCCCACTGAAAAAGGAAACCATGGATGACCACATAATAATTCCTAATCACTCAGGAAGACGTAAAATATACAATATTGCTGCATTCGTCTAGAGGTCGTAACTCATAACTACCAACCAGGAAAAACTATTTTGAGGATGAAAATATACATCAGTTAGCTGGCTAGCTTGTTGCTAACAAAAGGTGAACATGTAGGCATCTAATTTCGAGCTCTGACTTCGCACTTCCTAGGTAATTTGAAAGCATGCTTCAGGTGCATAAGATTTTATAGGGGTGCCAATAATTGTGACACATATGAAATATTTTTTATTACTTTTATCTAGTGTAAATTTAGTTTAGTTTATTAATTTCATTTACTTCAACTAAAGGATAGATTCTTTTTATAATTCCAGCAGGAGATTAAGCTAATTAACCACACATGCCAAGGGTGCCAATAATTGTGGTGCTGACTGTACATGCATTTCAACTGAATTTATACACCCATTTCACACATTTGCTTTTTTGTTTTCCCCACATTCAGAACTATCTGTGCATGATATCAGCAAATAAAACTAAACATTGAGCTATTTCACTCTCTCTCCTAGTCTCTGGTGCTGGTGTCCAGACTGCCGTATGTTCACTTGTTCCAGTCTCTACTTCAGATCATTGCTCCTGAGTACTTTGAGAAGTCAGAGCCTTGTTTGGAGGCAGGTGAGGACAGTTGGTCCATTAGTCTAACAGTAGTCTGGCATTTCAGGTTTATGTTGTTTTATAATTTTAACATGGGATGACCAAGTTCCTAGCATTGTGTGTCACACATGATAATACAACGATGGACAAATTATACGTCAAAAATTACATAGCCACCGGGCTAGTGAAAGCTCTAATGTGCTTGCCCGGTCCCATGATTTGAGTGATGGAAACCCAGAAACCTAACTGACTAGGTTCCAAATGGTAGCTAACATAATGTAATAAAATATAATGAGCTAGTTAACTATGTAAGTGCATTCATACAGTATTATAAGTTTTGTTTATTCATACAGCAGCCTGATGTAGTGTGTAGAACAGTGATTACACATTTATTTAATGTAATTAACTATCACATAATATCTGTTGCAGTTTGCAATGAGATTGACCAGTGGCCCCCACCTGTGCCAAGCCAGACACTCAGTTTGCCTGTGATGGGAGTAATCTTGCAGGTTTGGAGTCACCCTTCATGCTTGCTTGTAGTTTAGTAGTAAAATAGACCATGCAGAACCACTGATATAATACTGCTGAATCACTGATATAAAATAACATTTAAATCCTTTTTTTAAAAATGCTGTCCATACCAATGGCATAAGGAAATATTTTCTGTTGTTGTATCTAACCTGGAAAATATTTAAATGGGATGTAACTGAATACAAGTGTTTTATTGGGTTGGTTGGTTGGTTAGTTGGGATGACAGGTGGGATGATGGGTTGATTGGTTGGTCGGTTAGGTTGATGAATTGATTGCTTGATTGGGTTGATCGGTTGATTGGTTGGTTGGGTTGGTTGATAAATTGATTGCTTGATTGGGTTGATCAGTTGATTGGTTGGTTGGGTTGGTTGATTGATTGCTTGATTGGGTTGATCAGTTGATTGGTTGGTTGGGTTGATGGGTTGGTGGGTTGGTTGATTGGTTGGTGTGTGTCAGTGGCATCGCTAGACCCTTTTAACTGGGGAACGAGCTCCAGAAAGATTTTGCTGTGCCCCTGTAATTTTTTTCTGATAAATCTTTGTCTGATGAGGTAGATTACAGTAGATACATCTGAAAATAGGTTTTCTATAGTGCTCCTCCTCCCTTCACTTTTCCCCATGGAAACCTCAACTTGCAGTCAGACGGTAATTTATAATACAACATTGTAGCTGAGGAGAAGAAACTACCAGGCTAACGCTCATCACTGTGTTAATGAGTAGTATGTGAATTTGTATTCACAAACCATGTGATTTAGTCATCATCAATGAAAGCTTTTTGAAGCAATTTGTTCATTTAGGGGGCTAGTTAGTTAGTTTACTCACAAGAATGCTAATCAGACACACCTGCCTGTAATTTTCAAGTAAGACTGAAGACTTTGGTTAGATTTTTCAGGTATGTTTGATTAGGGATGGAGCTAAAATCTGCAGTGGCCCTCCAGGATCGGAATTGCCCATCCCTGGTTTAGAATAGTTAATTTCACAGTTTCAGTGGCACAGTTTTGAGTATATTGTCTGGTGTTTGTTTTTTGGGGCTCTGATGGACTAGGATTGGAGAAGGTGGATTTTAAATGTAATGAAAATGTTGATATATTTGCTGTTTTATATAAAGGTTATTTCAAAAGTTAATTGTGTATTATTGTAATGGGATTTCAGGTGCCAGCTTTGTATTTCAAATAATAATTTCTTCACTTGTCTTTTTGAAGAGTATATACCTGTGTGTATTTATTTCAGGAATTTTAATAGAAATTAGGCATGGTTAAGTATCATAAACTTGTAGTGATGAAGTTAATGTTGTTAGTAATTGTTTGAAAATGACCATGGTACAAACAGCATTTCAAGGTATAAAAATATGGAGTTTGTCATGAACCAAACAGTACCCAGTTTTGATACCTAAAAAAAGTTTACATAGGCAATATTAGCAAAGCTCTTTACAGTAAATTAAAGTGTAAAATTGAACTAATGAAATGATCTGCAGCACATACTTACATTAATGTTTGTTACATAACATGAAGAAAATTAATTAATAAATAAATGCTACTCCCAAAGTCACCAGAATTGAATGCTTTGGTGCTGTTTTGCAAAACATTTCTTGCATGACCCCAGACCCCTCTAGACATTTTGAAGTACTTTTGTAAAATTCTTGGGGTGCCTGACTCCCAGCAGTGATCAAACTCTAGAAACACCCCTGGTGGGTGGGTGGGTGGGTTGGTTGAGTTGATGGGTTGGTTGAATAAACAAATTATGTTTCTACTTGTTCTATGTTCTACTTCCAGGTCAGAATTCCTTCAAAAGATGACAAACCAGGAGGAAGTCCTAGCCGACAGGGACAGAAAGAGGTGTGAGTTCATTTTTCATGTGTCAGTAGTTGAAATGTTGATGTAGCTTGATTCCCTTTTCTGTTTTTGTTTTTGTGGTGTGTAGAAACATCTCTCTTCTCCAGTGGTTCTCCCTACCATTCATGAGCTGGATCTTTTCAAGTACGTATGTGGCTGCATGGTTTTATCTGTTGTATTGATTAAAAACTTCTCATATAATAATAAATTTAAGGTAGGGCTGTCGAAATTAACATGTTAAGGCACACGATTAATTTAAAAATAATTACACGTGATTTTTTTAATTGCATTAACGCAGTCATTGCTAAGGTACTGTAAGGTACTGTATGATACTAATGTAGCCATGGTTACTGTTACTGTACTGTGTTGAGGGGGGCTGGGAGGGGGTTGTTGTATAGGACAGAAATTAAAATTGAGAAAATAACAGTTCTTTTTGTTCTAAAACACTCCAGACCCAGTTGCAGAACAATGATCTACCAGTTTAGTTATACCAGAAGATACTTTTGCTATTGCGTTGAAAATATACGGTATTTGTGTATATTTATTTTTATATCTATGACAATATCTGTGATTAGGACTAAATACAACTCCTGGAGTTAACACTGTTGCAGTTTTTTTTTTCATGAAATCTCAAAGTCATTAATCATGAGATTAATCACAGAGAGTGTATGATTAATTGCGATTAAGAAAATTAATAGATCGACAGCCATAATATAAAGACATAAAGACTTAATTCAAAGACAGTCTTTGATCTAAACTGACCCGAACTTTTGACCTGATCAGGTGCTTCCAGTCTGTCCTCATTCACATACAGTTGCTTTGGGAGCTGATGTTGCTAGGACAGCCGTTGGTCGTCATGGCGCCTTCCCCAGCTGTGTCCTCAGAGATGGTGTTGGCTCTAGTTAGGTATGCTCATTATCTTGCTGTCTTTCCCATTCTGACCATGACTAGTAGGATAAATACTAGACTAAAAACTAAAAAAATTTCAGCACAGTGCATCTTTGACATATAGGAGCTCAGAGTACGGATCAGAGTACACTGGCACAAGTTATCACTCAAAAATACACCAAAATATCAATCTTATTTTCCCCCCCAATTGCAGATGAGCCAGTCAATATGTGAATCTGTAATGATTGACAGTTGCACAGGTGTTTTGAACTCTCAAAAATTTTAAACTGAAGTGATTTTAATTATAGATGTGTCTCCTCTTTTAGCCAGTTCCTCCTTAATTACACTCTCGCTCTTCATTGTTTTCAACAGTACTTGGCCTAACCGCACTTTTCAGACTAATAGATAACCTTAATGTTAATGGCTAATGGTTAATGTTATCCTTAATGGCTGTTTTGTGTGTGTGTGTGTGTGTGTTCACAGTCTAGCTCCTTAAACCTCTCCCATAGTTGGAGGTGTGCTGTTGGTGCAGTTAGAGTCGTGCTATTATTTCTTACAGTGGTGGTTGACATGTTTACTGAAATTCGTAACTTGATAACTATAAATATTCACTATAGCTGTTTAAGAACATTTCTCACTCATGCGAAGGTGCCTATGGTGGATGAGGGACACGTTGCGATATAAGACAAACAGTATATAAAAAATAAGACCTTAGAGACGGTTCTATTTTCAGACCAAAATGGTTATTCCTCTATGAGAACATCGATGACTCTGATATAATAATCACATAATTTAAGTAGACATATAAAGTGGAATACATATTTTAATATTTTCCTTTGCAGTATTTTGTACTTGGGCTGCAGATCGGGAGCTGCCTCACAGTTCCAGGGTTCCCTGCCAGTTTGATCCTGGGCTTATCCTGGGTTATGTCTGTGTGGAGTTTTGCATGTTCTCCTCATTTCCTGCTCCAGTTTCCTCCAACCTCCCAAAAACATGCCAGTAGGTGGATTGGTTATGCTAAATTGCCCCTAGGTGTGAATGATTGCAAATGTGTGCATGTGCGGTGCCTAGTGATACAACAAGCACTGCTCGACTGGTCCCACCCTCTCTCAGGATACAAGGTAGATCTGCCTCACAACTTTTCTCTGTTCTGGCACCAAGGTGGTGGAATGAACTTCCCATCAATGTCAGAACAGCTGAGTCGCTGGCTATCTTCGAGAAACGCCTAAAGACATACCTCTTTCTTAAATACTTACCCCTTGATAGTTAGTGTTTTCTTCTTCAAAAGAAGAAAAAAAAAAAAAAAAAAAAAACTCCTAACAGTTGCTCTCTTTTCAACAGGTTTGTGTTCAGTGCACTTCGTTGTACTCATACGAACGAGAAATGAAATATTCATTGATGGAGAATTTAAAGCACTCTTGTACGTCGCTCTGGATAAAGGCTTCTGTTAAATACTATAAATGTAAATGTAGTGATAGCCCTTGTTCCAGCCTTGTGCCCAGTGGTACAGGAATTGGCTACAGATTCACTGCAACCCTGACCAGGATAAAGCAGTTACTGAAGATGAATTAATGAATGAAGATGTATTTGTGGTTGATTTGCATTTTGATTTTTATTTTGCATTATGCTCCCAAATATAGTTCATATTTGTATTTGATAAACTGCTTAAGCTAATTCATGCCAAAAGTGGTTGGTCTATTAAGTATGTGCTGTATAAGTTCCTGTTCACTTCTTTCCAGCTGCATCAGTCCACTGAAGTCCTGCTGTGATTTTCGGCCTTACTTTACCATCCATGACAGTGAGTTTAAGGAGTACACTACCAGAACTCAGGCACCGTAAGCACAAACACATCACAAACACTAACATAAACTGAACAACCTTAGCACTTTTGTTTTTAAATCTTATACTTTATGAAGAATTATTACAAATGTTCAGGCATCCTTTATAGGATCATGCAGTACTAAAAGAGGGTGCATGACTTTCTCTCCTCATTTTTATGCTTGCTTCAGGCCTAATGTATTACTGGGTGTTACGAATCCTTTCTTTATAAAGACCTTTCAGAGGTGGCCTCATATCATGTGTCTGGGGGAGTTGAAGATGTCCAGTAAGTGGTGCTTTCTTTGAAACTCTTGTGGAATCCAACACATTTCTTGTTGCACAAGTTTGATCACCCTCTAATTTTAGGAGATTTGGTAAAACAAGTTAAGGTCAAGAAACTGGCAAAGTTGAAAACGCTGGACACAAAACCAGGTGCATCTAAATGCATTCATTTATTTTTTAATTACAAAAGGCATAATGATCACGTATTGTAAAATAAACATCTGTCCGTGTATGTGCCCTTCCCTCTTGTGTTCTATTCCATCTTCAAGGTATATACACAGCATACAAAACGTTTCTTCATAAAGACAAAGCCCTAATCAAACGACTCTTAAAGGTAAATAAAACTGAGCCTGATAAAACTAGCCATATTAATAGCAATGTTTTTTGAGTCACTATCTCACTTAATCTCTCTTACCACACACACACACACACACGCGCGCACGTTTTCTAGGGAATTCAGAGGAAAAGGCCTTCTGAGGTGCAGAGCACCATCTTGAGGCAGCATTTGTTAGAACTGACGCAGAGCTTTATCGCTCCGCTGGTGAGGACGTTTTTATGTCTTTTTGCTGAGGACATTTGCTCATTGTAGTAATGCCTAATTAATAAATACCCTAATAATAGAATGATTAGGAAGGGTCTCATACCTCACAAACCTGTCATGTTTTTACAGGAGCGATACCTGGCCAGCTTGATGCCACTGCAAATATCCATGACTCCTTGGAAGGTTAATAAACCTATTTCTAATCTGTTTAGATTTTAAATATTAAAGACATATTTGCATTCATGCTAAAGGATTTGCTTGTTTCTTACGTGTTTGATGGAACGGCTTTAAAAAAAATTAATGAATAATCATACAGTCCAGGTCATATGGGTGTAAGAATCAGAGATATGGAAAAAATAGTAAAAGAGGGAAAAATGAATGAAGTATGTGTGTGTCTAGACTCCTCCTCAGATCCGACCCTTCAGTCAGAATGAGTTCATGGCCACTCTGGAGCATGCTGGGCCTCAGATCACCTCCATGCACAAAGGGGACTGGCTGGGCCTTTATAAGTAACACACTGTGTATAATTTTACTGTTTGTTTTCTCTGTCAGTGAATATACTGGTAACTAGATATTTGTCTGTGTGTGCTTTTTAAGGCAATTCCTTCAGTCTCCTAATTTTGATGGCTGGTTTCGTGCTAAGCACAGGGAAATGACACATAAGGTGGAATGCCTTCATTTAGAGGCCATCTGTGATGCTGTGAGTACTGAATCAAACCGATACAAAATGTAAAAACCTTGGAGCTTGGCAACACTGGGCCTCATTTATCACTCCAAAAGTGATAAAGTTGTGTGTAAATGTTTGCAGAAGCCAAACTAAAATAAAACGCTGATTTTCTTTGTACTTGTGTGCTTATGTTGATCACCTGTAAAGTTTTGATTTTGATAAAACTATTTAATAATATATAATATTATTAAGCAAGCGCTAAATCTTCCATCAGCTGGGGCGATTGTTTACAGCTTATGGTGATGCACAGACAGACCGGCACATCCTCCAATCAAGTCGAGGTTTACATTAGTTATTAGTCTATATACAGGTGCATCTCAAAGAATTATAATATCGTGGAAAAGTTCATTTTTTCTGGTAATTTAATTCAAAAAGTGGAACTTTCATATATTCTAGATTCATTACACATAAAGTGAAATATTTCAAGCCTTTTCCATGAGCTGTAAGCCGTAATCATCTAGATTGAATCAAAAAAGGCTTGAAATATTTCACTTTATGTGTAATGTTCCACTTTTTAAACTCAAATTATGAGGGGGAAAAAATGAACTTTTCCACCATATTCTAATTTTTTGAGATGCACCTGCATGCGTAAATTTACACACTCCAGAGCATTAATAGGACGTGAACGTTTTTCTGAATTTACTGGATTTTTATGAATACCAATTACTCGTATAAAAGCTTGATAAATGAGGTCCGTTGTAAGAAGGAAGAATTTCTCCTGCAGTGTATTGGAATTGTTTTGCTGCCTTTTACTTTTTACAGGATCTGATGAGTTGGACAAAAGACAAGTCCGAGGTGGAGACCGTTGACCTGATTTTAAAATTGCGCGAAAAGCTGGTTAGTGATAGAATTGTAAACTAGAAACTGTTATGGTTATTGTTACAGTACCTACTAGTTTCTCATCTATTTTTCAATTAAAAAAATGTTTAAAATTAAAAATAAAGCTGCAAGTATGAAAAGATCTGAAGTATTCTGTAGACCTTTCTGTTTCCTTCTTCCTGCACTAGACAAGAGCTCATATGCATCAGCTTCCAGTGAAGGAGGAATTGCTGAACAAGTTGGAAAACCACATCCATTCTGTGATCAGCTCTCTGCCAGAGGACCTGCAGGCAGTACTATACAAAGACTGACATTAAAATAATTTTAATGCAGTGATCAAAATCAGATTTCATCCGGTAGCACTGTTGCTTCCATTTCAGAAAGTTAGGAGCACCAGCATCAACAAAAATACAGAAGCACCCACGGAAGTGTTTGGGGTAGCAATATACAGTATGTGTGTTGCGTCTACAATCTGTGTGCCACAAATGAAGCCATGGGGGTGAAGGGTTAGAAATGTGGCCTAGCTACCTATGGTGGTTCACTCATTCACTGAGCCCTAAGAGGACCGAGCGCTTTAGTTTGTTTGTGAAAAGGCTTTAGAACTTCAAGTTTGCTATTTGTGGCATCAGGCCTTAAACAGTAAACCAGTAAAATAAGGGGTGTAGTTATTTTTAAAAGGTGGACACCATTTCTGTTGCACAAAGGAAACTTTCGCATATTTTGCTTCAGAGTTTAGGCTTTTAGTGACTTTAATTTAATGATTACATGCTGTCTGTAGTTGTGCCAGAACTGGTATTTTTATGTAAGTATGAAATTGAACCTCATTCTGCACTCCATGTCATTTCCTCCATGCTATTTTTTACATAATACACTATATGGCCAATGTTTGTGGACACCTGACCATCATACTCCTATGTGTCGTTGAACATCCCATTCCAGATTTAGCCTCCCTTTGCTGTTATAATAAGATCCACTCTTCTGGGAAGGCTTTCCACTATATTTTGGATTTGTGTTCATTCAGCCAAAAGAGCATTAGTGAGATCAGGCACTGATGTTAGACAAGAAGGCCTGGGGTGTGCTCGGTGTTCCAGTTCATCCCAAAGGTGTTCAGTGGTGTTGAGGTCAGGGCTCTGTGCAGTTCTTCCATTCCAACCTTAACACACCGTGTGTTCATGGAGCTCGCTTTGTGCACTCTTAGTTCCAGTGAAGGGAGATTGTGATTCTACAGCATACAAAGACATGCCATACATTATATATATATATATATATATATAATTTTTTTCCCCAACAGTTTGGGGAAGAACCACATATGGGTTTGATTGTCAGGTGTCCAAATACTTTTGGCCACATTGTGTATATCTTATGTATCTTCTGTTATGATGACTTAAATACATTTAATATTTACTTAATTTTATTACATTTTATTTTATTAAATAACAAATAAACTGTCAATCAGTAAAAAAAAATTGTTTCAGACTTGAGTAGACCTGAATGTATTGCATGAGCTCACCTTTGGAGGCCAAGTCAAACTTTTCCAGAGTATAGGAATAGTGGTGGTAGTGACGGTTGTCTGGATTGTCATATATATGGTTACCTATATTTAAAATGATTACACTGACCTATTTATATTATAACATATCGTAAAAGGTATCAAACATGCATATGTCCCTTACTGTAAGTATTTATTTATATTATTTGTCTATTCTTGGGTGTTTTCATTAAAATGTTAGCAGGCACTGAGAATTTATGTTGATCTTAATGTACGAGTGTGTTTTAATAAAAGTATGTTTCCTACATTTGTACACAGTCACTGTACAAAATCATAATCAAAACTGCTGTCTTGTTGTATTTAACATTTAATAAGGCACTGAATAAGTCATCCTAGAAGTGAATAATCAAGACTTAATCTACCAAACATAAATTACACAAAAGGATACAATACACCACAATACAAGTTCCAATTATAGCTGTGAGAAATTTAAGGGAAAACGTAACTCGGTAGTAACACAGTGGTGTTTTTCATGCACAAAATTGTACAGTTCTAACTTTATCACAGTTATTATTTCACTGATGTTAATGGTAGCTAGAGAGTCACAAAGTTGCAGCTGGTGATGTTCCAATAAGGGTTTGATCAATTATGTGATGATAACCAGAATTGTTCATCAGGACCATAATCCAATTACCAAGCAACAGAAAACTACTGAGCATATAAAAAAAAAATAAAATCAGTGGCTGTCTTTCTTTAATATTGCTTATGTTTATAAGCATATATACACAGTTCTATACAAGTTGTGGAAATTAAATAATTGATTGTTGATGATTCATTATTAATTGTTTACTAGCTAATAAATATTCTACACAAATTTGGAGATGGTTATTCACCTGGAATGTCAGAATTTGAAAAAAAAAAAAAACACTGAAAGGTTACCACCTTTACCAGAACAGAATTACTCTACTTAAACTGCAATTCTGCACCTATGATTTGATATAAGCTCAAAATGCAAGAAACAAGAAACCAGCAAGTAGAAAATAAATGAATGCACCAAAATGTTAAATGACAGCATCATCTGTTCCTGGGCGTCCACCAGCTCGGCACTTGTTGCTTCATGACAGTCTGCCTTTCTTGAGGGCTGAAGTGTAAGATGGTCAGGATGGCCATGAGCGTCTGCTGACGTCCTTTTGAGTCTTGTAGTGTGAGGAATCTATAGATGACATTCTTGAGATATTCTAAATTAGCACCGTCTCTGCTCTGGTCACGAATCCTCTTGTCCAGCTGTGCCTGCAACTCATCCATTTCCTCCTTGTGCCTCTCTTCATTAGCAAACAATTTTCCCTGTAGTTGATGCAAGCCTTCCTCCAGCTGATGCTTCTGTTTGCGCAAAGCAGAAATTTCCACCTCATTTCGAGCCAGCTGTTCAGCATACAGCAGCAAATTGTTTTTTGGGGGGCTGGCTAGCTTCAAAGTGTGAGCAATCATCTCACATTCTCCGTGCACAGAACTGCCACTTTCGAAATCGACGTCCCCTTTAACTCCGCTCTCTGCTGCATCATCACTTACAACCTGTCCTTGAATGCTTTCGGCTCGTAGTTTTTCTAGCTCGAGGTCCTTTTCTTCGAGTAATGCCATGGTGCGCTCCCTTTGCTTGTGCAACTCATCCTCAAGATGCAAAAAGTTCTCTCTGTGCTGAGCCTCTAGCTTCTCCAGGTCCTGCTTATGAGCCTGATGAAGGGCCGTCAGTGCTTGTTGGTGCTCCTTAATCTCCTGTTTGTGTTTCACATTGGCTTCATCTGATTGGACACGCAGGTTGATGTACTTTTCTTTCAGTTCGGCCAGCTGGTCCCGAGCGTCCTCGAGCTCCTTGGTCTGGGCGCTGTCTTTGCCATTCTTATTCTTTAGTACCACCTGTGCGCGCACTTTGTAGCGTTCAAACTCCTCCTTTAGCTGCCGCAGCTCTTGCTGATAGTACTGCACCGAGGCCTTCTCTGAATCCTGTCCTCCTGCTCCCTCCATTATTTTCTCAATTTCCAAACGTCGTTCTGGAGATTTCTGTGCAACCAGCTGCAACAACTTCTTCACCTTCTCCAGCTTGTCCTTCAGTGTGTTCACATCCAGATTCATTTCATCAATGCCAAGGTCAGACAATGTTGTCCTGGTAGTGCTGGCTGCGATAGCTAGGGCCTTGTTCTCGGTGTCCAGCTGGAGGATATGCTCACGTAGCCTCTGAGCATTCTGCTGGTCCTTCTGCCTGGCCTTCTCACAGGCACCCAACAGCCCTGACAGCTCAGAAACCCGCTCTTCTAGACTTGCCACTCGCCGCTCCTCCAGCTGTGCCTGCTCCTGCAAGCAGGTTTCTGCCTGTGCAACCTGCACAAATTTGAAATTCAACAGATATAACATCTAAGCAAATGTCATCAATAAGCCTCAGAGATTTAACGAAGGATTATCAGCATAAAAATCTTACCTTTCGATTCTCCTGCTGAAGCTGTTGGTTAAAGTGTGCCTTTAGATCAGCAATCTCTTGCTGCAGTTCCATCACCCGCTGCTCAGGCTTGTTTCTCTCAGCCTCCAGAACCTGGACGCTCATTCTCAATGTTTCACACTCCTGAGTAACCTGCCTTAACTGCTCTTCATAATCTAACCCACAGTCTTTACTCTGCATGGTTTCTGCAAAGGTTTTCCTGGCATCCTCCAACTTAAGTTCGGCATCCTGCCTAAGGCTCCTCTCCTCCTGCAGGAGTTTCTGGAGTTCACGAAGCATGAGGCCATGATCATGCTGTTCTTGATCATGCTGGTGTTGCTGCATAATCACACGTGCTCTGCTCTCTGCTAGCTGTTCCTGTACAGCCTGGAGTTCAACCTGGTGCTGCTTACGCTCCTCCTCTACTCTTTCCCGTGCCTCCTCCAACTCCTGCTTCATCTTACGCTTATCGGCTTGGAAAGAGGCTTCCATCCGAGACTTCTCCTGCGTTACCGTGGTCAAGGAGGTGGTCAAAGTAGATAGCTGAGACTTTAGTTGGCTCACCCGGCGGTCTGATTCTGCATTTGTTGAGGCTACGGTTTGCGCCACAGTTGCAGTGCTGCTAGAAATAACGCCATTCTCCAGTTCACTCTTCTCTGACTGCAGAAACATCGAGTTACCTTCTCCATGGCTGACCTGCTCTTCGTCTGTGGCATCACTCCAAGTGCTGCTGCTCGTCACAACACTTTCGACTCCTGATTCAGCAGCGTCCAGGCTGTCTTCACTGTGAAGTGAACCATGGTCTTCGGCATGTTCGGTGGGTGCTGGGGACTGTGCAGACACGGTCAGCACTTTCAAGCTGGCTTCCAACGCCTCCTTCTCCTTCAGTAAACTCTTATAGGCCTGAACAATGTCTTTGAAGCGGGTCTGGTACTGGATGAGCTGCTTCTTCTGACTCTCAATACATTCAAGCAGTTCTTTTTTGCTCAGGCCTCCGCCGAAGCTCATACCAAATTTCTCCATGTTGAACGACACACTCGACTCATACACTCAGTGTCGTTTCATAATATAAAGAGTTCGATATGAAAACCTGTAGAGGTGTAAGAGAAATATTAAAACAGGCCTATAACTGCAGTGTTGTTTCAACAATTCTATTAACTTAAACTGGTTTAAGGACGTTTGCATGCTAAATTAACAACCAAATTAAAACAACACGTAGGCTACAACTCTGCTAACTATTATAACTGCTAGTATAATTAATAAACTTTAAACATAACATAAATCAGTAGATACACTGTTGTTGAAACCGGAGCGTTCCTATCATAACAACTATCTAATAAACTGCACCGCTCGTATCTACTCCAGTTGCTAATAAATAAACAAACATAGAGGACAATTACAATTCACATTCTCCAGATAATCTCAAAGCGATAACAGCGAAACAACTCCTGTACCTTAAAAGTTAAAGTCTGTGAGCTACGTATCAACCTCACTCGCGTCTCTTCCGGCTTCTCTTCCACAGAACATGAGGAAGTGACGTCAGTAAGTGACGCTCGTGGGCCGTGTTCACAAATAATCTTTTATTTTACCACCAAGAGTTCTCCTAAATGGCACTAAAAAATTCTTAACTAAGATTTTATTCTTAAATCCTATTCACATTTACTGTTGAGAGGAGCATTTAATAATTAACGCCTAAACAAAAGGGAGGGATGAACCCGGATGACGACATGTTTTAATTGGCTGATGCGGTTGCCATCTGTTACGCCACTGAAACCATAGATATGTACACACACCGCATTGGCCGCTTCATAGACATATAAATTGACCCCGCATTGCTTGTATGTCAACGTCGCCGGCATATTGTAGTTAGTTGGCGAGCTAACTTTTCTCACACCCTGAAGGTTCCCCAAAGAGAAACAGTTGAGGCAGTGGGGAGTAGCTGTGAAGGGAAGGTGTTGTCCTCCGTGCCATGCAGTGAGAACTTCAAGCTGGAGGACTTTGACAGGACAGGTCAGACTGTCAGGATTAGAGATGGAGATAACCTACCTGCCTTCAGTCTCCCCACTCATCCCCAAACAGTAGGTGTGTGGATAAGCTATAATGATTTAATAGCTTGTCATCAAATTATGGCTTGTTCATATTATTATTATTATTATTATTATTATTAATAATAATAATAATAATAATAATAGTAGTAGTAGTAGTATCACATACAGGTGCATCTCAGTAAATTATAATGTCGTGAAGTTCATTTATTTCAGTAATTCAACTCAAATTGTGAAACTCGTGTATTAAATAAATTCAATACACACAGACTGAAGTAGTTTAAGTCTTTGGTTCTTTTAATTGTGATGATTTTGGCTCACATTTAACAAAAACCCACCAATTCACTATCTCAACAAATTAGAATACTTCATAAGACCAATAAAAAAAACATTTTTAGTGAATTGTTGGCCTTCTGGAAAGTTTGTTCATTTACTGTACATGTACTCAATACTTGGTAGGGGCTCCTTTTGCTTTAATTACTGCCTCAATTCGGCGTGGCATGGAGGTGATCAGTTTGTGGCACTGCTGAGGTGGTATGGAAGCCCAGGTTTCTTTGACAGTGGCCTTCAGCTCATCTGCATTTTTTGGTCTCTTGTTTCTCATTTTCCTCTTGACAATACCCCATAGATTCTCTATGGGGTTCAGGTCTGGTGAGTTTGCTGGCCAGTCAAGCACACCAACACCATGGTCATTTAACCAACTTTTGGTGCTTTTGGCAGTGTGGGCAGGTGCCAAATCCTGCTGGAAAATGAAATCAGCCTCTTCAAAAAGCTGGTCAGCTGAAGGAAGCATGAAGTGCTCCAAAATTTCTTGGTAAACGGGTGCAGTGACTTTGGTCTTCAAAAAACACAATGGACCAACACCAGCAGATGACATTGCACCCCAAATCATCACAGACTGTGGAAACTTAACACTGGACTTCAAGCAACTTGGGCTATGAGCTTCTCCACCCTTCCTCCAGACTCTAGGACCTTGGTTTCCAAATGAAATACAAAACTTGCTCTCATCTGAAAAGAGGACTTTGGACCACTGGGCAACAGTCCAGTTCTTCTTCTCCTTAGCCCAGGTAAGACGCCTCTGACGTTGTCTGTGGTTCAGGAGTGGCTTAACAAGAGGAATACGACAACTGTAGCCAAATTCCTTGACACGTCTGTGTGTGGTGGCTCTTGATGCCTTGACCCCAGCCTCAGTCCATTCCTTGTGAAGTTCACTCAAATTCTTAAATCGATTTTGCTTGACAATCCTCATAAGGCTGCAGTTCTCTCGGTTGGTTGTGCATCTTTTTCTTCCACACTTTTTCCTTCCACTCAACTTTCTGTTAACATGCTTGGATACAGCACTCTGTGAACAGCCAGCTTCTTTGGCAATGAATGTTTGTGGATTACCTAGTGAGAGACCATTTTGAAGGCTCAGGAAACCTTTGCAGGTGTTTTGAGTTGATTAGCTGATTGGCATGTCACCATATTCTAATTTGTTGAGATAGTGAATTGGTGGGTTTTTGTTAAATGTGAGCCAAAATCATCACAATTAAAAGAACCAAAGACTTAAACTACTTCAGTCTGTGTGCATTGAATTTATTTAATACACGAGTTTCACAATTTGCGTTGAATTACTGAAATAAATGAACTTTTCCACGACATTCTAATTTATTGAGATGCACCTGTAAATGTTTTTACCACTGTAACTGTAAATGTTTTACCAGATCCATAAATGATTATCTTATACTTATCTTTTGTAATTGTCTGTTTTGGAGTCTATCTATCCTTTTATTGCTAATATTATATAGAAAGCAGACTGACTGCCAGTGTCTCTCTATTTGATTTGTATATGATGGTCAATTATTAGTACTTAAAGATACACTTTAGGGGCGTCTCAGCATTTATTAATCAAGAAAAATAAGCCAAATCTATGCTTGACAAGCGTGAGTTTTCACAATTCTTTATGACAATGAATAGTTTTCCAAGTCAAACTATCGAGATTGTAAGTAACTTGAGACAGAACTTATTTTGTACTCCACATAGATCATAAACCATTGAAATCGTTTGAGAAATATAAATGTCATTGTGCCTTTTATCCAGAAAAAACGCAGCTCCCCCGTTTACTAATTATTAAACAATTACTAAGCACTAATTGTTTATAATGCAGTCTTGCCCGGTTCAATGCTAGATGCCACATTGGCCGCTCTGGCCCATTTCTGCGATATGTCAAAGCGTCCACCATATTGAACTGTTTCTCTTTGGGAAACCTTCAGAGTGTGAGAAAAGTTATCTAGCCAACTAACTATAGTAAGATCCACAATATGTCAGTCGTTCAGCCAAAATGAGGAGCTTGTCATAAAAGTCGGTTTGGAGTAAAACGGCAATATAGATGAAAATCTCAATTATGGGCAATTTAGTTTATAATATGAACTATAACATAAGCGAAGACTTATTACTGTTGCCCGGACCAACATGGCGGCGACGTTGACACATGATCCAACGGCCAATGCGGCGTCTATTTATATGTCTATGACGAAAACACCACATGTAGACCCCCTGTGTCCCTGAAGACAATGTTCTTGGCAAGTAGCCTCACGAGAATGGAGAATGGCAACCTTACACGCGTCTGAAATTCTCTGTGTACAAATCAAGCACACAGCTGAGTTCACCAGTGATAACCTTTATTAAATGTTGATTAGAAGTATTTTACATTAGAAACGCTTTTATGCAAAACTAAATTAAAAAATAAATAAATGGAGTGTGAAAGGCACAGCGAGGTCCAGAGGAGGACCACATTAATGAGCCATGGGAAATTACAAATGATAAACACACTGGTAACAGACCTGCTGGAAAAAAAAAAAAAAAAAAAACTGCCTGGGTAAGTTAGCTGGTTACCAGCCTCAGCTGCTCAGACTGGCCAGGCTTGATGGTTTTAGAGGGGTTTTCTTCACTTTCAGGCTGGTTCTATATAATCAGGCTGGTTGTAATTATAATAAAAATAATAATTCTAGTTAGTTATGCTGTTCTAGTTAGTCAGGGGGGTTCTACTTATTTGGGCTGGTTGTAGTTTAAGTTGCTTCTAGTTAATCAGGCTGGTTTTACTTAGTTGGGCTGGTTCACAAAATAGCTGGAGCCCAAAGCTCTCGCACACAAAACAGCTGGACCTCAAAGAGCTGATGTGAAACAGCTGGAGCTCAAAGCACGCACACGAAACAGCTGGAGCCCAAAGAAGGGCACATAAAACAGCTGGAGTTCAAGCATGAACACAAGAAAGCTTGAGTCTAAAGCACACACACAAGACAACTGGAGCCTAAAGCATGCACACACAAAACAGCTGGAGCCCAAAGAAGGGCACATGAAACAGCTGGAGCGCAAAGCATGCACACAAAACAGCTGGAGCCCAAAGAACACACACAAAACAACTGGAGCCTAAAGCATGCACACACAAAACAGCTGGAGCCCAAAGAGCACACAAACAAAACAGCTGGAGCCGAAAGCGTGCATGAAAAACAACTGGAGCCTAAAGTGTGCACACAAAACAGCTGGAGCCTAAAGTGTGCACAAAACAGCTGGAGCTCAAAGAAGTGCATACAAAACATCTGGAGCCCAAATTGTACACACAAACGAAACAGCTGGAGCCCAAAGTGTGCATGCAAAAGAGCTGGAGCCCAAAGCATGCACACAAAATAGATGGAGCCCAAAGAAGCGCACTCACACAACAGCTGGAGCCCAAAGAAGCGCACTCACACAACAGCTGGAGCCCAAAGAAGCGCACTCACACAACAGCTGGAGCCCAAAGAAGCGCACTCACACAACAGCTGGAGTCCAAAGAAGCGCACTCACACAACAGCTGGAGCCCAAAGAAGCGCACTCACACAACAACTGGAGTCCAAAGAAGCGCACTCACACAACAGCTGGAGCCCAAAGAAGCGCACTCACACAACAGCTGGAGCCCAATGTGCATGTACACAAAACAGCTGCAGCGTTTACAGTCTCAGTCCGGGGGACATCACCGCAATTTACTGTATGGGTTAGGTGGAATGGAAGCTCAGTTACAGTTATAATATGTGTAAATATGTGATGGTTTGTAAACACCATGCAGTCTTTACAATTTCTTTCTTTGCAAAGTCTTTACAAGTGTGAAACTACAAAATGCAGCATGCAAACATATTAAGTATTTGGAAACAAAGTATCTTTTTCAAAGATATTTCAATACCAATAACCAATAATAATAATATTAATAATAATAATAATAATTATTATTATTAAAGCTGCAAGCAGCATTTTTGGGGGGCCAATCACCCAGACTCAGTGAGCCGCACATTCACAGATGCGCTACAATTGTTGCCTAAGCTATCACAGGAAAGCAGAGCTTTAAGCAAAGGGATTCAAGAGTGATGTGTAGTTTCACTCATGATGTGTATGTTTTGACCGCAGACTGTGGTGGAATTCTCTGACTGTAGGAGGAAAGGTCTAGATGAACAAATAGGCAGCAGGGTGGCATTTCTGCTGCAGATGCCACTACTGCTGTGACCTGTGGTGGTATCTGTTGCTACTATGAACTGTGGTCCTGAATGCTACTGCTTTGACCTGAAAAAGTTTTTCCTTTTTGCAAGTTAAACACATCTAAGGTATTTATGGGTTTTTTTCTCATCAGTCTGGGCCTTTTTCCCCATTTTGTGCAAGTATATGCTATTTGATATTAAACCCTGTCAGTCATGTGTTGTCTGTATAATAGCACATTGAATGACTAGAATGGCAGCAGACAGTTGTTTAGACAAGTCTCAAGATGATTTGATCTAAATTTGGTGAAGAATGCAAAAATGGCACTTGGGTGAAAGCATTTTCGGGCATTTTATTGTAATTTTTGACCAGAAAGTGGCGCTGTCATGAAATTTGTTAGATTTATGTCAGTGTGCAAGATCGTTGCTGAGACACAGCCTCATTTCCTGTTTGGCGGCCTCACTGTCGGATTTGTTGGCCCATTACGGGCAATTTGAAGTGTTCAAAATTGTTTTGATAATTTTTGAGAGGCTTACCCTGTAGATGATGTATGCCAAATTTGGTGATGATTGGACAAAATTTGTAGGAGGAGTAGTGAAAAAAACGTTTTTGAAACAATCCAAGATGTCAGAAAATCTTG